>JAGKTI010020287.1:0-16428 GCA_018397915.1 Birgus latro | reverse complement strand
GTGCTAAGGGGTCTTTGTATGCAGCATGTGTTAGGAGTGTGATGCTGTTTGGTAGTGAGACCTGGGCAGTAAAGGAAGAGGATATTCGCAGGTTTAAACGTACAGAAATGACAATGATGAGGTGGATGTGCAGTGCGTCCCTGCATGCAAGGCCTGGGGGGGCCTGGGATTGCGATGGAAGAGTTGAGAGGTAGGATGGGACTGGAGTGTATTGGTGTGATGAGGAGATGTAGGCTGAGGTGGTTTGGACATGAGAGGATGGGGGATGATAATTGGGTGCAGAGGGTGAGGGGTGTTAATACTGGGGGAGGGGTTGGGAGGGGTAGACCGAGAAAGACATGGGGCGAGGTCATTAAGTGTGACTTAAGGGTTAAGGGACTGAACAGGGAGGCTGCCAGGGATCGAGCAGCGTGGAGAGCCGCCATTAGGGGACCAAGGCCGACGCATGCAAGCATGTTGGAGCCTTCAAAAACGAAACGAAACGAAACACACCGTTTGAAAGAGTGAAGGTCTTAAGCAACAGGAAATACACAGACAGAGGAAGGTAGTTCCAGAGCTGACCTGTTGCATAAACTAAGGACTGGGAATAACGGTTAACTCTTGTATTAGAGCGTCGGACAGAAAAGGGATGAGAGTTTGTTGCTAGTTGGGTGCTACGCGCCCACAGTAGTGGTGGAGGGATGCAAACCGAAAGTTCAGTGGAGCAGTGACCATTGACATAGCGATACAAAAGGGATAAAGATGCAACAGTGCAGCGAAGAGACAGAGGTTGAAGGGGAAAGGAGAGTTGACAAGTTGAAGAGCCTTTGACTCCACCTTGTTGAAGAGAACTGTATGTGGGAAGCCTCCTCACATATGAGAGGTGTACTCAATGCAGGAGCAAAACAAAACCCGTGTATGAAGTCAACAACTGTGCAGGGGTAAAGAAGTCATGGAGTCGGCTTAGCACACCTAATGTCTTGGAAGCAGGATTTACAAAAGAGGTAATGTTATGTACTTTCTAAGATAAATCCCGAGATAATGAAACCCCAAGTATGATTAATGATGCAGGATTGAGTTGGATATTGTTAAAAATTAAACGAATCTGTCTACCTATCTATTGCCAGACGCCTTAATCCCGTAGGGGGTGGCCACAAACAAATCGCCTCCATGTCGCCCTGTCCCGTGCCATTTCACTGTCCTGCTCCCAGCTCACACCCCCTTTCTCATATACCTCTTCACTCCATCCCTCCACTTTAACCTTGCCCTCCCCCTCCCTCTCCCCTCCTCCACCTTACACACTGTCCTCGTCACTCTCTCTCTCTTTCCATCTTCTCCACATGGCCAAACCACCTCAGTGTGTTTCTCCTAACGCTTCCTATCACATCCACATCCACACCACAACGCTCCTTCACTTTCTCGTTTGTCAGTCTGTCTCTCCATGTGGTTTCACATGCTGCTCTCAAATAACTCATTTCCACTGCTCTCACTCTTGACTTGTGTCCCTCCAACAAGGTTCATGCTTCACTTCCATACATTAGAGTTGGTATCACAATACAGTACTTCATTCAGTAACTTCTTCACTTTCATGCTCACTTCCCTGTTTCTTATAACTGCTTTCAAAGAACCAGCAACCTTTCTTCCATGTTGTACCCTTTTAAGCACTTCACCCTCTAAACTCCCATCCTTACTCATCACACTACCAAAGTACTTAAATGCACTCCCATTTTCCTTTTCCTCCTCATCCAACCTCACTGTACATTCAGTGACTTCATTTCTCTCGAAGATGAATCTGCTGCGGAAGATGTTGACGGGTTGAAGGATATAAGAACTGAGTTTTTGAAGCACTAAAAACAAGATGATCACTTTTACCCCAACCAGAGATATGAACCAAGTCAGACATAAGGTGTGCCGTAGCCTCATCCCTTGTTTGTTGAGATGGTCACTGCGGAAAGTGAATGGAAAGGTGAAGGATGAAGTCATCAGTGTATGAATGGATAGGGTTAGTTGTACAGTTTAGTGGCCTCCACACGTGCCCTCGAACATATGTTGGCAACACAGCTGGCAACATGTTTGAGTACATGTTTGCAGCAGTATTTGGACAGATGTATGCAACATGTTTCAGTGCAGCTTCGAACACTGGCAGCGGACGCGATGGGATAAGTGTGTCCATACCAGGCATATGAGACTTCATCATGATGCTGCCAACATGATCTGGACGCTGCTGTTCCCAACATGTTTGCAGCGTGTTTGTTACTGTGTTGCTTACTTTTTTTCTAGCACTTGTTCGAGCACACTTGTGGACGCGCACTTAGAAGGTCATTGATGAATAGAAGGAAGAGAGCTGGTGGTAGGACAAGAACCCTGAGGAACACTACCATTGATAGCTCTTGGAGAAAAATGGTGGTTCTCTACAACAGTGGCTATAGAACGACGAGAAAGGAAACTAAGAGACAAAGGCACATATAATACTAAAGAAATCGAAAGTAAATTAAAGATTTATGCCAGACTCGAATGGAAGCCTCTGAGCTGTCAAGTGCAATGGAAAAGCTCTCGCCAATGCCCCGAGAGGTGGATGGCCAGGAGTCTGAAAGGTTGGTGAGATTGCCAGTGGAGCATCCCTGGCAGAACTCATACTGACGATCGGAAAGAAAATTGTGATAGGTGTTTTTTTTTTTTTAAGAGATTCAAAAACTTTTGAAATACAGGATGTTACAGCAACTGGACGATAGTTAGAGGGCTGGGAATGGTCATCCTTCTTTGGGACAGGATGAATGTGAGTAAACTTCCAGCAAGAAGGAAAGGTACTCATTGACAGACAGAGGCGAAAGAGTTTGCCTGGGCAAGCTATAAGCAAAGAAGCACAGTTCTTGAGGACAAACGGAGGCATCCCATTAGGCCCGGATAGCTTGTTAGCATTAAGGCTGGTGATGGCAGAAAATACAGCAATTGAAGAAACTTTGTCAGCCATGAGGAAGTCGGGGGGGCGGGAGTGATGGAGGAACAGTATTTGGTTTAAGAACCTCTGCACCCTGTTATTCTTGCTAATCGTCGAATGCCGGAATTCTGAATGGATTTAAACCCCTCGTTTTCCCTGCTACTCTCACATGGACTACATCTGCCTTCAGTCGATGTTAGCCAATTTTATGTACCGCTGTCAGTGAGTGGGCCTGAGTCTGCCCCCTCTCTTCAGTCAGGGGCGTGCTCATACCCTACTTTCACTACCAATCTCACTTGGTCCACGTCAGATGAAGGGAGGCGTGATTCAATTTTACTTACTGCCCTGGGTGGGTGGGTTCGTCTGGTGACGTTTAGTCCCGCTCGTGTGGAGGAGGATGTGAGGATATTTTAGTGCAATGGCGATTTATTGTATAATGCCGACATGGACAGCGTTATGGTGATTTATTGGATGATACCCAATAGAGGGTGTGAGCGTAAGCTTAGTTGGTGAGGTGAGGATGGTTTAGGGAGTTGTAATGCTGAGCATCGATGGAAGGGGGTGGGTCGCAAGTTACTCAATGAAGTTCATCTTTTCGCCATTCGATTCTGTGTGGGGAGGCTCCCCACATACAGCTCTTCTCAACAAGTGGGGAATCAAAGGTTTTTCGCCTCAATAACTCTCCTCCTCTTACTGGCTCCTTTTAATCTCAGTCTCTTCTTCGCACTGTTGCATCTTATCTCTACTCTATTGCTACTCCAATGACCACTGCTCCTCAGAACAGTCTGTTTTGCTTCTCTCCACCACAATGGAGGGTGCATAGCACCCGTCTAGCAACGAACCCTCATTCCTGTTTTGTTCAACTCTCTAATGCAAGAGTTAACCTGTCCTTAATATATGTAACAGATCAACTCTGGAACTGTCATCCTCTGTCTATATTTCCTATTGCCTATGACCTCCAGTTTTTCAAACTGAGTGTGTCCAGGCATCTTGAACGGATCTTGAATTTTCCTCTCTTTTCTTGTTTTTTTTTTCTTTGAGGGAACAATCTTTCGGGTTCGTGGCCTTTGGTTCCTTAATTCTTCCTTGCATAAAAAAAACAAACTCGAAGTCGGGGATGACATGAATGTCCCAGCTGCCTGACGAACATTCGAAGACAGGCATCTGCAGCAGAGGACTAGACCTAACACCCATATTCGATTTCAGAAGGAATAAAGGATCTATGGAAGAGAAGGAGGGTCTGATGGTCAGCACCCCAAGGGGAATGACCCTAAACCCTCAAGAGACGCATGCCTTAATACAAGCTTCCTGAAAGTAATGAGAATGATAAGCCCAAGTCAGTTGTCTATCATATATACTACTATGAAGCAAAGTCACTCCCACACAGAAGATTCTGCGACCATAGAGTCAGAATGAACCCAACGAAGATGATAAAAATGCATAGCCACAGAAGAAAAACGGAAACCACGGGACTCATCCCACTGGGATACTCTGTATGGAACCAGCTGCAACATCCATTCAGCCAGAGACATTCGAGATGCATTGACGGGAATTGAAAAGTCATCGACTTACTGTAAGCCATGTACACTATCTGGGAGTACACTGACTACACTGTTGATGGCCACAGTAATGAGAGTTACACTAAGGATACTCCCCTGTGGTATCCCATTTATACTGACCGGGCATTAGAAAACACCCCTTCCCCCTCTCGGACCATTAAAAAACGGTGATAAAAACTGCTGAATAAAAATATGCAAACACCCTAAAAGACCAAACCGAAGAGAACGTGAAATGCCATGTCGTCAGGCCGTGCGATGTGCTTTCTCCAGATCGGAGAAAACCGTGACCTTTTGCTGGCTTGTGGAAAAAGCCTCATAGACAGATTATTCCACGGACAGTAGACCTCATTTTAGGAAGACCATACTGTACAGAGGATATGAAGTCACCTCTCTCCCAAAAACACACAAGCCGACCATTCACCAGCTTTTCCAAGACCTTAGAACAAGACCTAACACATTCAAGAAGCCAGAGAAATGGGCTAATACTTTGTTGCCTGTAGATGATCCACTTGGCTTGGGGATGGGGAGAATTACAGCAGCACCCCAACAAGCAGGAAATTCACCAGTATACCAGACCATATAAAACAATAACAGCAGAACCGAGAGGGACTCATTAGACATGTCATAAAAGGGCATAAGAAATATCATTGCCAGGAGAGGAATCACGGCATTGCGACAACGCTGCTTGAAGTTCAGAAATAGAAAAGGGACATTATAAGACTTCCCCTGAAGAGGCAAACCTGAGACCACGAGTCTCTTAAGTGTCGACAGTGGCAAGCCGAAGGCGAATCTGTATCCTTCTGTGACACACTGACAAAATGATGAACAAGCAACTCTGCAAAAGCGAAAGAATCAGCCACAGTCCTACATGTTGCAGATAAAACAAGAGGGGAGGGAATGGTAAATTTTGCTGAAAATTTCCTCACCTGGTTCCACACCTCAGCGAGGGAAGTCCTTGAACTGATGGAAGAAACATAAACTTTCCATGATGAACGTCTGACCTCCTTTAAAACCTGCTGTGCGTTAGCTATCACCCTCCAAAACACCACCGAATACTGAGGGTCCCAGTGATGGCGACAAAGTTTAGAGAATGCAACCCGTTTGGCTCTCACTGTGGAACTGAACTTGCAGTAAAGGGTCCAACAACGAACTGGGCGTTCACGAAATTGATCTTTCGTCTTTGTAATAGATACAGGGCCGCCGTGTGCAATGCATCAGTGAAATACGACACCGCCTCATTATACTGCCAAAATAATGCACAGACCGGTCTTTGCAAGTAGCTCCATGAAATGAGGCCAGAGTGCTGTATCCAGGCACGAGCGAGGAAGTCAAGGTTGTGGTCCACTCTCAGCATCAAATTTAAATACAGTAATGGGAAATGGTCACTGCCATAAGTCTGGCAAGCACACCCCAACCAGCCGAGCACAGGGACAAATCAACATCAGTTAAAGTCTGGGTCTGGCTACGAAAATATGCCATCTCATCGGAATTAAAAACATCCAACTCCTTATCCTCCACAAAAGGAGCCAACATAGCACCCTGAGAACCTCGCTGTTACCCCACAGAAGGTGACAACCGTTCCAATCGCCCAGTTAAAGAAAGAGGGATAGAAATGCTATGAAGGAAGTGTTTCAGATCCACCATTTTGAGAGTAGCACAAGGAGAGAGAGATAAAGACTACAAATCGTATATTAACGATACTGAAGAACCTAAATGGCAACAGCTTGTACGTGAGTGGAAAGGTTCAGATGGATGAATGGAACATGACAGCTAAAGGAGATAGCATTACCTCCTTGATATCCTTGCCCTAGAACAGGAGCAGAATGAAGGACATGGTAAAAAGGAGGACCAGAAGGAACAGCATCACCAAGCATGGTCTTGTGGAAGCACGTGCATACAGGCAAAAATTGCACAAGATGACGCAATTCCTCCCACCTGGCACGTTTTCCCCGACGTTTCTACCTTATGATAGAACACATAATGGAGGGAAGATCTGGATAAGGTGTCAGACAGCATGGTCTCTGACAAGCGAGCAGGTTTGGTTCGTTGCTTAGAAAGGCCTTTAGAAGGATACTGTCCAGCACCAGGAATCTGCACACTGTTCCTACCGTCTGAAGGCAACCATGAGGAGGAGGAAGAAGAAAGGTTTCCTACGTTCTTTGGAGCAGGAATGACGGATTGCTTGGAAAACGGCTTGCAGGCTGTCTTAGGTGTGTTGAACTGAATTATTAAACGTCATTATGGAGTCAAAAAATAAGTTAAATAATTGTAAGCTAATAAAACGTAAGTAAAGTAAAATGAAAACATCATGCAGTGACATAAAAAACTAAAACTCCTAAAACACCAATGAATTTTAAAGGGTGGAAGAGGCTTGCCTCCTCAAGGAAAGTAAAAACATCGACTGGACAAGAAGAGGACTCCTGCAGCATGGAAGACAGTAAGAACCATTCTACCCCCTGTGCCAATGGAGAATTCTCCGGCAAAGTTCACTCGCATGTGGACACTCGTCCAGCAAGTGAGAGACAGTAAGGGGAACCAGGCAGTCGATACAATAGGACTGAGCCCCACCACACATCAGGAACCCATCATCGGCATAGCCAGGCTTCCACAAATGGGGGGGACCAAGGTGGGGGCAAGATATTTTCCCGCGAGGCCGCTACGCAAGTGTGTCTTAATTTTCAAAACAAATGAACAGGTTATGCATTAAACATAATGGTATACATTGTATTAAGTAAAGAAACAAAAATGTTTATACATACCTGAGATCAAAAGAGAAATAGAAACCTAATACTGTATCACAAAATATGTTGGTCTGACCTGCTAATTTCATGACCTATGATAAAAATGAAATGTACATTACTTGAAAATTAAATTACAAATTCAATATAAGTTTAACAAATGAGAATTCTGTAAACTAACAAGAGAGACACTACAGTTTAGATGACAAGCCATTAGCGAAAGCCTAAAAGTTGTGAATATTTTAAATGGTAATTTTCATGTAAAAATATGACAGAAATAAGCAGCATAAGACAACAGGTAATTTTAAACAATAAGCAAATATAAGTTCGTTCGTTCGTTGTAGATTCGCATCCGCATAGCGGATGCACGAGCCTTATGCATTTAGCGGGCCCGTCAGTGGTTGTGTGATGTGTTGGTTATTGTTGTGGCGAATGAGACCGTGAGAGGGGGCTGTGTGTGTTGCGTGTTGTTCTGTGTATGTGTGTTGTGTCTATCTGTGTTGTGTGTGGTGTTGTTTCTGTGTGTGTCTGGCAAATATAAGTAGGCGAGAAAATAGTTATATGAGAAAAAGAAATGTAACATAAGTAAAAGTACTGTGCAATGAATAGTGATGCTATGAGAATGCAAGGTTGAATGTTTAGACCAGTGGTTCTTAACCTTTTCACTACCACGCCCCATCTAGTAGTTGGACCTTCCCTCAACGCCCCCCCCCCCCCGCGCGTCTTCAACAAAATTGATGAAATTCTCTCAAAGATTTTAAGGAAAAACTGAAAAAATGGGTGTTTTTAGTCCTTCTATTGAGCGTGAATTCTGTGCAAACAATATACCCAGCATATTTAATGAGGTTATACTCTCTTACTAATTTAATGAGATACTTGACTCTGTTTCTTAGCTACCAGATCTTGAATGCGTGGTCGAAGTCCCCTTCAGCGTTCAGCTGGTTTCTGTACTTGGTCTTGACAGCAATGAGCCTGGAAAATGCAGCTTCACAAAGATACGTGGATGCAAACATTGTCAGAATCCGAAGAGCTTGATGTGAAATCAGAGGGTATACAGGAAGGTACTTGACCCAGAATGTCTCAAGATCCAGTTCTTTGAAGTCTTCCTCAGCTGAGGAGTTGAACTTCAGCTCAAGAAAATACTCTTGCACTTCATCCGAAACATCAGCTACCTCACATTGAAATGGGTTCCTGCTGATGAATTTCCAGGTTTCACGCTTCTCGTCTATATCTGGGATATATCTAATTCTGCTTTCAAGTCACTCAGATGAGTGATTATTATTATTACTGTTATTATTTTTAAACTCAGATTCAAGGTAAATGTGAATGAAAGCAGAATCCAGGTTACTAAAACTGGCTGTATTTCCATCCTGAATTCATCTCCAGAGTTCGGCCTTGTAGGCTCGAATGGTGTCGTGGTACATAATGATGTTGATGTTTTCCCTTGTAGTTTAAGGCTGATTGTACTCAGCGTTTCGAAGATGTCCACAAGGTAAGATAGAGATAGCAGAAAGCCTTCAGACTGGACCTTGTCGTGATCTGCTTTCTGCTCTGAATCTAGAAGTATTGCTACTTCTCGTAGTTCATAAAGCCGTCCAAGCATATTTTGTATTTCACAATCATCTTGATATTTGCCACGCTCATGTTAAGAGAAATACAAATATAATTAGAGAAATTCCTACTTTTTCCCCTGGGCTCACGCCCCCCCTGGAATTTACTCACGCCCCCCAGGTTAAGAACCTCTGGTTTAGACCAATATCTACATGAATACTGATCACATACTATAGTCGCGGCACGCGACTCTGAGGTTATTATCGTGCCCTGGCAACCTACCATTCAAAAGTGCGTCTGATTCAGTGTATAATATGAGACGCATGTGATTCGTGTATTATATGTTCATGTATAATAATATTCGTCTGTAATATATTCGTGCATAATAATATGATTCGAGTATAATGATACGAAATCGGACGAATTGTGGGTTGCCAGTGTACGATAATGAAAACCTCAGAGTCATGCGCCGCGACTATAAAAGTATAAACAGTAAAATATAAGTACTGACATCTATCCTCATAGCTTGCTTAGCATGGAGAAGAATGCAATACATTCAGTAAAGAATTATTTTTCCTGTTGTCGTGCTGCTTTGCAAATTTATGAATTACTTTGTCCATGTCCAGAAATATAGCTGTGGCTACATGAATAGCCAATGAGGACATGGAGTTCCGGAGGTAGTTTTTTATCAACCTCTTGGAAGAGAAGCCTCTTTCACATGAAGCTAATGTTTGAGGAAGAACTATAGAATTTGTTATAAGTTTACGTACGTCAGGGAAAGCGTCTTTGTAGATGCATAAAAGTGGTGAAAGTTGGACTAGAGTACTTATCTATAGTCCTTCTGATTCCTTGCGCTGATTAAGTCTTTGGCCTTGGCGCAGTTCCACAACTAAGTCAGAAACCTCTACACCGTACTGCACAGCCATCGGTTTAATGTACTCTTTACTCAGGAATCAGGAGGTACGTGGATGTAACGCTGAAATTGAGCGTAGGAGTCGTTTATTAGCTTCACTGGATCTGGAGTTTAGTTCTCACAGAAGGTGATCAAGTACCGCGTAGTACAAGGTTACACAGATGCCATATTCAGATGCTATTGTTTCACCTTGTCCCATATGAACAACAATGGTTTTAGACTGGTTTCCTTAGGCTCGGAACACAGTCTGGTCATAACCAACACCATTCTTCAACTACAGAATAAAGACAGGACCACATGGATGCATCCAGGATCTAGACATTAACCCCTAATTGACTATGTCATTGTAAGGCAGCGAGAGCAAAGAGTTCTTATAACCCGAGCATTGAGAAGTGCAAAGTGTTCAGACAACAGACTTATACTCACCAAACTGCAGCTACTCAAACGTCCACAGATACGCTGTTGACCATCCTCCAAGAAATAAACCGTAGTTTTATAATGGATGCAGCAACTTGGAACACCTTTTGCAGCCCTGTTACAAATAAGCTGTGGCACTTTGGAGCTGCGGATTGGGAGGTCCTCAGGCAGAACTTCGTTGATTTTCCCTGGAATGATTATTGCTTCCATGGCCGGGAGCCATCTGAGTGTTCCTTGCACATTACGGAGGTTATTCTCTCGGGCATGGGAGCATACATTGCTTTCTCATATCCTTTGACTGATGCAAGAAAGCTTTGGCTTAATCACGCTTGTTCTAATGCTGTCTGCAACAAGGAGAGGGCCTATAAAAGGTACAGGAGCCAACCTACCCCTGAATCACGTCTTTTTATTGTTTCTGCTTGGAATCGTGCTAAGTCTGTTCTTTGCTCTGCTAAAAATAATTTCATCCGTACTAAATGCTCTCAACTCTCTAACTCGAAATCTTCCTGCTCCTTCTGGCACCTTATCAAAAACCTTTCTAACAACTTTACCTCATCATCCTTCCATCCTCTTTTCTACTCTGATGGCTCTGTAGCTGTTTCTTCTACTGATAAAGCAGATCTCTTCGTTCGGACTTTCTCCTCCAATTCCACCTTAGACGATTCCGGTGCTGTTCCTCCATCACTTCCCCCCTCTGACTTCCCCATGGCTGACATCAAAATTTCTTCAGATGATGTATTTTCTTCCATCACTGACCTTAACACTAACAAGACATATGGGCCTGATGGAGTCCCCCCAGTTGTCCTGAAGAACCGTGCTTCCCTGCTTTCACCCTGCCTAGATAAACTCTTTCGCCATTGTGTTTCAACTTGTACGTTTCCTTCCTGCTGGAAGTTTACTGTCATTCAGTCCCAAAGAAGGGTGATCATTCCCAACCCTTTAACTATCGTCCAATTGCTTTAACATCCTGTATCTCAAAAGTTATCGAGTCTATTCTCAACAGAAATATTTTAAAGCATCTTTCCTATCGCAACCTTCTTTCTGATCGTCAGTATGGGTTCCGTCAGGGACGCTCTACTGGCGATCTTCTCACCTACTTTTCAGACTCCTCGTCATCCTCCTTTCGGGACTTTGGCTAAAGCTTTGCCATTGCACTTGAGATCTCAAAGGTTTTCGATCGAGTCTGGCGTAAATCTTTAATTTCCAAACTGCCCTCTTACGGTTTCTATCCTTTTATCTGTGCCTTCATCACTAGCTTCCTTTCTGGTCGTTCTATAGCTGCTCTTGTAGACGGCCATCATTCTTCTCCTAGATCTATCAACAGTGGTGTTCCTCAGGGCTCCGTCCTATCACCAACTCTCTTCCTTTTATTCATCAATGATCTTCCAAGCTGTACATCTAGCCCTATCCACTCGTATGCTGATGATTCCACCCTTCACCTTTCCATTCGGTTTCTGCGACGTCCATCTCAGCAGTTACTTCAACAAACAAGGGATGACGCTATACCACACCTAATGTCTGACATTGCTCGTATCTCTGACAGGGGTAAAAATAATCTTGTTGGTTTTAATGCATCAAAGACTCAGGTTTTGCGCCCATCAACCCGTCAAAATCTTCCACAGGAGTACCCACTAATGTTTAATAATATCCAGCTCAATCCTGCATCATCCATGAACATGCTTGGGGTTTCATTCACCCGGGACTTACCTTGGAAAGATCATATTGCATCTCTTGTAAAATCTGCTTCCAAGAGATTATGTATGTTAAGCCGACTGTGTGCCTTCTTTACTCCTGTACAGTTATTGACTTTATACACAGGTTTTATTTGCCCCTGTTTAGAGTACAACTCTCATGTGTGGGGAGGCTCCCCACATACAGCTCTTCTCAATAGCGTGGAGTCAAAGGCTATTCGTCTTATCAACTCTCCTCTTCTTACTGGTTCCATTCAACCTCTGTCTCTTCGCCGCACTGTTGCCTCTTTATCTCTTTTCTATCGCCACTTCAATGGTCATTGTTCCTCTGAACTGTCTGCTTGCATCCCTCCACCTCTACGACGGGCACGTAGTACCAGTCTAGCAACAAACTTTTATCCCTTTTCTGTCCAGCTCTCTAATGCAAGAGTTAACCGTACCTGCAAGTCCTTAATTTATGCAATAGGTCAACTCTGGACCTGTCTCCCTCTGTCTATATTTCCTACTTCCTATGATCTCCAGTCTTTCAAAGGCAGTGTGTCCAGGCATCTTGAAATGAATGGACCTTGAATTTGGCTCTTTTTTTTTTTTTTTTTTTGTAGAAACTGTTGCAGGCTCAGCCTTTGGTTCTTTCTTTCTCGCTTAAAAAAAATAAAAAGAGCTGTCGCAATGCCCACCATTGACCCAAATAAGCAAACCTAGATGCAAAGTGGCTGAACATTAACACACTTGTTTAAGGCACTGCAGATGAATCCCCAGACTTCTCCCCGCTCTGCCATCGAGACTGGTTTGATGAAAAGGCTGAGGGCATATATGACCTTCAAGCAATGAAGAATAGAGCACATAACAGCTGGTTGGCTCGTCCTAGCTTCTTAACCCTGAAAACTGAATTACAGAATCTCAGAAGTGAAACCCAGAGAAAACTGGGACATGCAGAACGAATAGCGGACTGAACAAGCAAAACAGCAGCAAAGACTGGCTAATAATAATGACCAGTATGGTTTTTACAAGTCCATAAAAACCATCTATGGGCCAACCAAACACAACATCGCCCCATTCGATCAGCCAGAGGAGAGTTCTTAACCCGCCCAGTCCCGACTGCTTCTTTATCCAACCCACCAGAACCCGACCGATTTTCAACTTGTCTTTTTGTGGCTCAAACCTTCGCTTTTGGTGAGAAACATCGAAAATTCAGCGAAAAAACGCTCACCTGAAGTGAAAAATATTCTAAGCAGGTAAGAAATCCCTCACCTGACTACCGTTTTTTATCATGCCGCACTCCATAAAATACGATCCCTGTGCGAGGGAAACTTAACCAAAACCCCACAGCCTCGTAGATATTTATTTATTTGGTACGAATTTATATGTAGTACAAGAGTATATTGCTTTTCACACAATAATATACGTGATATAAGCATTGTTCCTTTACCAAATACATCAGCATATTGCACCTAACTTGGTGATGTTACCTTCTCATTACTTCTGTTCATTACTAACTCTGGTGCCACATAATCTTTGTCCTCCACATCAGGAATCACTTTCGCCTTGAATTTCGTCAGCAGAGAGACTGTGGTGATACGTGTCTTTATTGGCCAGGTCACTGCTAACAGGTGAGTTGCGAGAAAATCGCGCACCCCCCGAGGGGGGGGGGGTGTTGAACAGAGTCAGGCAGCGTTGCGAGGGTAGAGGAAGGTCTCCCACATATGCCTACCAAAAATCACCTGTGAATCTTGAAAAATGTGCAAACGACGAACCTTACAATTGACTGACGTATGAGGCATGTCGGTGGGTCTCAGCGTGAAAAAAAGTTGTGACGTGCATCATATGTTGGGGAGGCTGGGCGGGTTAAAGACAAGCAAGCAATCCTAAAAGGATGGGCACAACACTTCAATAACTTACTGACCCAAAGAAACCCAATGGACCACAATATCCTCGAAAACTACCCAAATGCTCCCTAAACAGCAGATCTCAATGTCCCACCTATGCTTGCAGAAACTGTTCGTGCCATCCGATCTCTAAAAAAGTAACAAAAGCCCCGGTCCTGATGGCATACCATCTGAACTAATGAAAAAGGGTTGTCAGTTGCTGCACCAGCGTCTCCATGATCTCATCCTGACCATGTGGAACAAAGACCGTATTCTGTCTGAATGACTTACCTCTGATATTGTAACCATCTACAAGTAGAAGGGGGACCACTCAAGTTGTGACAACAGCAGACGTATCTCCCTCCTTGTGAGTGCTAGCAAAGTACTAGCCAAGAAAATTGTGTCCAGACTGACAAAACATGTGACTGAGTCAACACTTCCTGAAATAGTGTGGATTTCAGAAGGAATGAAGCTAGCATGGTTTTTATGCTGTGGTTGACTTCGCCCCCTGAAGAATTTGTGAATGAGGGACTTTATTCTCCAATGTGAGTCCAAGGATACACTCTGTATGTTTCGGATGTGAACCGACTCAGGGTGTTTGATATGACACTGGTGTCCAGGATTCAGCATTGTATAAGAGGGTAGAGAGGCATACAACCATATATACTAATACCATCGTCTCGATTCTCAAGCTGGTGTTTTCATTTTTTTTTTTTTTTTGCTTGTCCTTCCTCTGTACTGTTAATGTTAAAACAAGAAACTGTGGTGTGACCTTTGTGGCCCGACAGATACAAGAGAAATGCCACAAGCAGAACCGTGACTTACATATTGCATTCACTGATCTTGCAAAAGTATCCGACTCTGTCAATAGAGAACTTTTATCGAATGCTCTTTCAAAATTCGGAATTCCAATTTTTTTGTTTTACCATCCTGAAGATCCTGCACGAGAGCATGAACGCTCGTGTCAATAGGTGAAAGCACATCCGAACCCTTCAACATGGAGGTGCGAGCAATGCAGCGCTGTGTCCTGGCACCTGTCGTTTTCAGCATCTACCTCACTACAGTCATCTTTTTAAGTCACCAACAAATTGACCCTGATGATGGAATAAAATTCCAGTTCCTTCTAGACGGTGACTTATGTAATCTCAGACGTCTTAACGCATAATCATAGACTGAAACAAGGTCATTGCCTAAGCTACAACACGCTGATGATTGTGCTGTCATTGCACATATTCCATAAGCCTTACAATGGAGACTCACCATCGTCTCCAACATATACCATGCAATGGAGCTCCGAATAAATGTCAATAAAACGGAAATAATATATCAGAGAAACAACCAGTAGACCCTCCTGCATTTCAGACCTTGTAAGTCTGCTCACAGATAAACATAACATTGATGCAGAAGTCCTTGCACGAATCATGCCTCAGCCTCTTTTGGACGAGACGAAGGTATTAGTATATATGATTGTATGCCTCTCTACCCCCTTATACATTGTTGAATCTTGGACTGCCTACCAGTGTCACATCAAACAACTTGAGTCGTTTCACATCCGATGCAAACTGTGTATCCTTGGACTCACATGGGAGAATAAAGTCCCTCACTCACAAATTGTTCAGTTGGCGAAGTCAAGCACATCACAGAAACCATGCTAGCTAAAAAGTAGCTGAGATGGGTCGGACATGTGTTCCACATGCCTGAACACCGCCTTCCCCGCCAGGTGTGTGTGGCCAACTCCCTGCAGCACACCACAACACAGGGATACAGATGAGATATAAAGATCATCTAGGGACAACTCGGGGGAAATGCAACATCATACCAAAGGATTTTGAAACTAATGCCTCAGACAGAAAACAATGGCGAGCCATCTGGAGCGAAGGAACCTTTCATCTCAAAGAAGCTCGGAGCCTGGCCAGAGAGGAGCATAGACAATGGAGGCACAACAAAACAGAGTTCTCCCAGCAAATCCCGACTTGACATGCAGACTGTGTGGCAAAGTTTGCGGATCCAGGATTGGTTTGCATAGGCTCACACGTTAGCACCAAAGACAATGAGAAACACTCCAATAATGTGGATTTGTGGGTACAGCAGGCATCGTCCTCTGTAGCAGAAGGACAGCTTACGTTGTGTGTGCACGTGTTTTATTTTTTTAATATATATGCAAGGAAGAAGGAACCAAAGGCCGTGGGCCCGCAAACAGTTCCTTCCGAGAACAAACAAAAACAATACAAACAGAGAGCCAAATTCAAGATCCATTGTTCATTTCGTGATGCCTGGACACACTGCGTTTGAAGGACTGGAGATCAGTGGAGGTAGGAAATACAGACAGAGGAAGACAGTTCCAGAGTTGACCGGTTGCATAAATGAAGGACTGGGGATAACGGTTAACTCTTGCATTAGAGAGTTGGACAGAAAAGGGATGAGAGGTTGTTGCTAGACGGGTGCTACGTGCCCGTCGTAGAGGTGGAGGGATGCAGGCAGACAGTTCAGAGGAACAGTAGCCACTGAAGTAGCGATAGAAAAGAGATAAAGATGCAACAGTGCTGTGAAGAGACAGAGGTTAAGGGGAGCTAGTAAGAGGAGGAGAGTTAATGAGACGAAAAGCCTTTGACTCCACCCTATTGAGAAGGGCTGCATGTGGGGAGCCTCCGCACACATGAGTTAAACTCTAAACAGGGGCGAATAAAACCCATGGACAGTCTCCAGCAAAAAAACAGCGACCGGCTCGACGAGCAGGTTGGTAGATGTGGCACCGTTGCACCCCCACTTTCACCCCC
>JAGKTI010020286.1:0-16429 GCA_018397915.1 Birgus latro | reverse complement strand
ATATGGTGTATTTTGCTTGGTTCAAGGACAAATGCGCAGGTTTAACGCACACACACACACACACACACACACACACACACACACACACATTCGAGATATACACGCACGCACGCACACATGCACACAAACACAGATATCACCACCATCACCACCACCACACACACACTACCCTCCACACACACAGCCAACCCCTCCCCCCACACACACACATACACCCCAGCACACATTCCCTTCCATGCCTGTTATTGTTGTGATCTGTTTATATCTCCCGGATTAAAAAACAACAAACAAACAACAACAGAGAAACGTGTCATGTACAGTAAACCCACATCCACATCCATATCCACACTGGAGTTACGAGACAAGAGAGAGAGAGAGAGAGAGAGAGAGGGAGGGAGGGAGGAAAAGAGAGATGGGAAAGAAAGGAGGGAAAGAAGATAGAGAGGAGGGTTGGAAGGGCAAATGTGGTATATAGACAGAGGGGAAGGAAGTTAAGGAGTGAAGATGAAGGGAGGGGAGGAGGATCAGGAAGTAAGTGGGAAGGAGGGCTAAAGAGAGGCGAAGAGTAGGAAGTAAAGGGGAAGAGGGAAGGGGAATATAAGAAAGGAAATAGAAAAGAGAGGGAAGTGGAGAGGGTGAGTAGGAGGAAGTGGGGTAAAGTTGTTGGGATGAGTATCAGTAAGAGGTAAAAGTAGGTGGGAGAATCGGGGAGAAAGAAGGGAAGTGAGGTAGACAGAGAGGGAGAGCAGAGAGTGTGAGGGGAAGTAGGGGTGAAGCGAGGTCTGGGAGGGGAGGGTGCAGAGGAGGGGACGAGTAAGAAGAAGAGGGGGCGAGAGCTGGGGTACTGGGGCAGAAGTATCAGTGGAAAGAGAGAGAGAGAAAGAGAGAGAGAGAAGAGTGACGGGGGAGGGAAATGCGGAGCGTAAAAAAGGATGTTGGTAGAGGTGACAGGGGAGAGTATGAACGGAAGGAGGCGGAGAGAGAGGAAGGGAACGAGTGAAGAGTGGAGGGAGCGAGGAGTGAGTACAGTATCAGGAGGGAACATGGATGGGAGATGGATTCAGAGAGGGAGCTGGGAAGTGAATGAAGATTGGAGAAAGGTATCTGAAAAGGAGGATGAGGAGGAGTGGGTGGGAGGGAGGAAGATGATAGGGGGGGAGAGATGTATCAGGAAGGGAATGGGTGGAAGGGAGAGAAGGGGGGGGAGGAGCTGGAGATGGAAGGGGGCAGGGAGATCAGGAAGGAGGGAGGAAAGGGAGATGGAGGGGAGGGGAGAAGAGGCAGGGACTAGCGGAGGGGTTGTATCGGTACGGGTGAAGTGGGAGAGGGGAGAAGGGGTAGGGGGAACGGAGGCTGGGACTGGGTGAAGATGTGAGGAGGTTGAAAGGATCAGGAAGGAAGGAAAGGGAGGAGGGTAGGGGTGGCGAGAAGGTGGATGGGTATGAGGGACGGTAGGTGGGTAGGGGAGGGAAGGTGGTCGGAGGAGAGGGGATGGGTGGGGCAGGGGATGCAGGTGGGGGAGGGGAGATGGGTGGGGAGGGGAGGTGGGGGTGGTATACGGGGGGCCAGAGGATGACTTCATTACCAAAACGTCTTAATCTCCCTGACTCGGCCTAATTAACTTCAGTTGCATAGCCTCCGGGGTGATTAGTGACGGAGCAGACGAAGACGAGAGAGAAGGAACAGGAGGAGAAGGAGGAGACAGAAGAGAGAGAGACAAGAGGAGGAAGAAAGAAGATAATGAAAGAAAAACGTAGAAAAAAAATGTAATCGGGAAAAAAAATGAGGAAGAGGAAAGAGGAGAAAGGAGCTGAGGGACAAGAGACAGAAGGAAGGTAACTGATGAAGGAAGAAAGAGAAAGAAGGAAGAAAAATGGAAAAGGAGAGGTAACAGCAGAGGAGGAAGGGAGAAGGAGGACTGGAAAAGGAGGAGGAAGGAAGAAATACACATAGCCCAAAGGGGATGAATGAGAAATTAGTGCAGGGCAAGAAAGCAGAGTCATAGGAAACAGTAGGAAAAGGACTGAAGAAAAGGAGGAGGGAAGGAAAAAGAAGGACAAGTAAGGACAGGGTAGGGAAGTAGAGGAAAGGGAGACAGAAGGGGAGGAGTAACTGGAAAATGGAGGAAGACTGGAAAAACATACTTAAGAAGCAAGAAGCAGACATAAGACGTGAAGGAAGAAAACGCAGCAGCCAACACATTCATACCTGTGTGTTTCTAGAATCGACCTCACCTCGTCTTTAAATGGGAGTAAGGATTATGATAAAGATGATGACGGTGATAATGATGATGACAGACAGAATATAATTGCTTGATACAGGAGGGGATCATGTTACGGACCTTAAGCTGTCGGGAGAAGCAGTATATCACGAGTAATTACATCCCACTTTCTTTTTTTTTATGCAATAACCCACGCTCGGAAGCACACTGCATTTCTTTTAATTCAAGAGTTCCCTGAGAGCATATCACTAAATTATCTAAGACGAGAGCTCGCCAGGGGACAATGAACAAGCACAGTGGTTGGGAGGTGGGGGTAGAGGGGATGTGGAGGGCATGGGGGTGAGAGAAGGGGGTGGGAGAGTGAGAGTGAAGGTAAGGATGAGTGAGTGGAGGGAGTGAGGGTGAGGGTGAGGATGAATGTGACTGAAAGGGTGGGGTTGAGAGACTGGGGTGGGGGTGAGGGCGAGGGTAAGAATGAATGTGATTTGGAGAGGGAGAAGGTGAGGGTGAGGAGGAATGTGAGTGGAGGGGATAGGGGATGAGTGAGAGTGTCGATGGATGTGAGTGGAGGGGCGGGGATGAGGGTAAGGGTGAATGGAGGGGTTCTTTCCGTGGTGAGGGAAGAACAGTAAGTCGTCAGTTAATACCTATCGACTGCACGAGGGCCAATAAGGCAAACAAATGAAGCGTTTTGCATAAGGCACAATCTTCCTCTTGCATACTAGGCGCAAGAGTCAAATTTACATCCGGGTTCCCAACTATACTGATGGGTAAGAAAAGACGAGGGGAAAAGGTGAAGGGGAAATTTATTTTTCTTTTTACCCGAATCAAATGACGCTAATGACACGATTCAACTCTTCAGGTATCCAAGCAGCTTAACTCCTACAACCCTATGACGTATTTTTCATCGGATTTTTGCTACTACCGGACGATTTTTGTCAATTTAGGGGATCCACCAAGAAAAGGAACGTTCTTAATGAAGCTGTAACTAACACCTTCAGTTATAAAAGTCCGTCTTAAAATCTATACTATCGTGTAAAGGTAGCAAGAATAAACATGGAAATACGTTACCGAATTCAAGAGTTTATTCCACACAGTCTTCCTCTCATCTCTCTGAAAATATCTCGACTGGTTAGATTTTACTGGAGCATGACGCTGTCTGTGGATGGCCCTCGTATTGTGTGTGTTTGTGTGTGTGTGTGTGTGTGTGCTTTGGTGTTTGCGTGTGGGCTTGACTTTTGTGTCTGTGTGTGTGCTTTTGTCCTTCTGTGTTTGCAGTTTTGTTTGTGAAGATCCTGCTGTATTTGTGTGTGTACCGTTGTCAGCGTGTGTGTGTCTGTGTGTGTGTGCGTGTGTGTGTATGTGTGTGCGTGTGTACTTTCATGATCGTGTGGATGTATGCACTTTTCTGCTTGTTTGGGGTGTCAGAACTTATGTGTTTGGTTGGATATATTTGTTTATAAGACTAGGTAAGATAACAGGGGAATTCTTGATGCTCTATTCTTAGTCTCACTCTGCCTCATTGTTAATACTTCATGCACATCAACACTTTCCTTACAGAGGGGTAACTCACAAAGCTACTGTTAAGACGGCTTTTGACAAGAGGCCAGTTAAGACTATCCTCAGAGCTATGTGGAATTTGCTTGCTGTAGGAGAGTATATTCGTGATTTCTTCCCATGAAAAATGCACATGTGAGAATGGTTTCTGCATTTGAGGTGGGGCCACAAAATCTAAACACTGACTGAAAGGTAAATAGCGCTGTGGCCCATTTTGCGAGGCACTCTCTGATAGTTCTCCTGCCTTTCTGATTTCTCCTGTTTATGAATCTTACTCATCACCCCATATTACAGTACGAGTGATGATGATACTGATGATGGCGATGATGATGAGGAGGAGGAGGAAGAAGGGGATGGCGATGATGATGATGATTATGACCATGGTGTTGGTGATGATAATGATGATCAAGGAAACAAAATGCCTGCCAGTTTAGTAGCCCAGTAATTTCCGCCTCTGCAAAACAAACGCACCTAAATGCACTGTCGCAAAAACAGTCTAAATCTTTGTCTCGTAAGAATATCCTGTTACTAAAAATCGTACGACGTTTGCTCGAATGATATACACTTGTGCGAGAAAACCAATGAAAGGCATAGCGAGACATTTTTTTTAACCCAAAGACTGATAGGGAGTTTCCACTGCAGAAAAATATTGTTTCTTGCAGTCTGGAATGTGATACCCGAGTGCAACATTACCAGAGAAAGTGTTAAGCATTGACACACACACACACACACACACACACACACACACTCCCTCTCTCTCTCTCTCTCACACACACACACACACACACACGAATTACCCCGCGCATCCATGTATTACCGTCCTCACGTTAGCTATGCATTTATACCATAACAACAAAGTGATGTGTAGGAATCCGACCAGGATGTGACAGCGCTCAGGGGTGATACGTCTGCAGCGGAATTGCACGCTGCTTTCAGGACGCTTAGGTTAGGTTAGGTGGGTTTAGGTTAGTTTAGGGTAGGTTGGTTTAGGTTATGATGTTAGAGGCTAAGTTGGTTTATTTTAGGCTGACTTAGGCTGTTTCGTTAGGTCAGGTTCTATGTTTTGGGCTGTGTTGGCTTGGGATAGGTTGGGTTGTATTGGTTTGGGGCGGGTTAGGGTAGATTTTTAGAGTTAGGTTAGGCTAGGTTAGGCTGGAAGGGTTAGGTTGGGTTGGGTTAGGTTATCAGGGTTAAGCTAAGTTAAATTAAGGGTTTGCTTTGGTTTAGGTTGAATGAAATAAACGCCAGCATTCTGATAGGACAAAACTTAAACCCTGGTGTTAATTTGGCTTATAGTGAGGAAATACACCACCTTCCCGGACAATGATTTTCGTATTCTCGTGGGCTGAGCAGCTTCACTTTCGTCAGTTCAATCGTGGACGGCCGTGACCTGCATCCCTTTTAGCCGATTACCCTTTTTGATACGGCAGAATAAGAAATTGCTACTTATAAACATACATACATCATTTCTTAAATTTTTTTCGTAGCTAATAACGTATTTTTCAGCCCATCTCCTGTAGTAATATATCATTCACTATAAAGAGGGAGCAGTTTTCCGTCAGGTGAGGGTGAATCAGCTATAGTATATGTTCTTGTATTTTTAATTAGCATATTACACCTGTATAATTGTTTGCATAGCAGGTTCATTAGTACATATTCCTTGTCTGTTTAGTTATCATATTATGTCTGCTTAATTTTGTGGTTACTAATTTCACCATTACATTTATCTTGTCTGTTTTGTTTACATACTCGAATTACATATTTGTAACTGTGTAATTAGCAAGTCCACTAGCACATATTTTTTTGCTTAGTTTATAGATTACACCTGTATGATTACATGCTTACCAGGTTCATTAGTAAACATTCCTTGTTTGCTTAGTATATTACGTCTGTGTATGCTGGGCTTAGGTGTTTTCTTAGCTGCATACTTCTGCCTAGTATTCCTGTATAATAGTTTACATAGAAATATCCCTTGTACTGATTCTTTGGGTATTAATTTTGCATAAAAGTTCCTCATTATCATCACCGCCCACTTTTAGCATGGCAAGGCGACATATTCCTTTATCGATGAGTGCCTGTGTGTGTGTGTGTGTCTTTGTATCTGTTACCAAAATATCTCGAAATGCTGCAGACGAATTTTCACCAAACCTTCAGAAAGTAGCAACTATGTTAATGTGCAGAAGCCTATTGCTTTTGGTGAGGATTTGACAAGAGACGACTGAATACCACCCGCCATTATTGCCCGCCTTTAGCGTGGTGAGGCGATATAGTTTTTGTCGCTTTGTGTGTGTGTGTGTGTGTGTGTGTGTGTGTGTGTGTGTATGTTTGTGTGTGTGTGTGTGTGTGTGTTGCCAAAATATCTCGAAAAGTTGTGGACGAATTTCCACCAAACCTTCAGGAAATAGCAACTAAGTGGATGTGCAGAAGCCAATTACTTCTGGTGAAAATTTGATCAAAGGTGACCGAATCCCAGTCGTCAAATACTTTTTTTTTTTTTTAAATATGGCCTGACTTTTTGTGAAACGCATTGACTTGATTCCGTTTTTTTTTTTTTTTTTTTTTTTGGTTCGTAGGTAACTTGTAGCTTAGCCAACAACATATTTTGGCGAGCGATTAGCATTCTGTCCCCGAATGCTTTTGTTTCTTTCTGTAATATATTTCATGTACACTTACTATGGACACAATTTATCACGCAAATAAATGTTTAAGTAACATTCAGAAGTACAAAGAGCTAACCCTTTTGCCACCAGAGGGAAAATGAAAGATATCAGGCCGTTTGGTGTTGAAGTGTTTAATTCCTTCAGTCCCATGACGTTTTCTTTTCCGATTATAATTTGTTAACTCCAGAGACGACTTTATTTAGGTTAAGATATTCCCGTGGCAGCGAAAGAGTTGATGGCGGTTAACTGTAACGCTTCCAGTTTCAAAAGTCACTCTAGTGTCCAGAGTAATCGTGTGGAGATAGAAAGAATAAAATGAGAAATAGGTCGTCGAACTGAAGGATTTAATGGAGAGATATCTGAGGGCCTCCTTTAACACATTCAAGTTCATATCGCTATTTCTCAGCTTCAGAATAATAATAATAATAATAATAATAATAAAATAAAAAGTGTTGTGTTAGCTGAAGTGAAATGCTAGAATTGCCCCGGTCATGAGAAGCTTAATATTAGTATAAACTCCCGCCGACTACCATGGCTTGCTCTTAGGTAAATAAAAGCGTTTGAAATAGGCGGAAATACAGAATGTGAGTCTTCCCGATCCTAAGGTGGTTAACAGTCTGTCGTATTGGAACATTTCTCCCTCACCCTTCCCTCAGGCGGGGCGTACCTCAGTGTTTTGTTTTTTTTTTGTTAATTTTCGAAGGGTTACAAGCCATTCGCAAATTAGGGATTCCTTCAGCACTTCTTAGCATTTATTGAGGTCACTAAATACCCCTGGCTACAATGAAAGAGCAAAGATTTGATTATTTTTATCATTACTTTGGTATAATTAGTAAGCACAAAGGACTTTTAAAAAACGTTTTCGTAATTATTGCTGTATAGCCTAAAGATTAACAGAGCAGCCTTTCCCTCATCTCTCTGGTCTTCCTTATCAAGCTAGCTACATGCCAAGAAAAGCATATTTTGGCGCAGTGTGCCTAGAAGATGTTGCACACCGTCTTAACCAATTCACCTCGGGTACATCACCATTTTTTTTTGCCATTTCCATGCGATTTTATTAAGCTGAGGAGGAACCATTTACGGCGAGGAGGGTAAAAAAATACCTCATTTACCCCTTAGCTACCTTGATTTCCTTCCCTTAACAGATTAAGTCTATAGGTAGCAAGACTAAGACAAAAATACATAATCGGACTGTAGGGGTTTTGGAGAAAATAAATGGGAGGTTCTCTGTGAATGTAAAAGAATACCTGAGCCACTGGTATTAATGTCACAGAAATTACTGAAGGCTGGAGAATAAAGGCAGGTAATGCGACAGATTCAGTAATGCAGACGTTACCAAGCTACCTGTAATACACACACACACACATACACACAGGAAAAAGCATGCACACATTCATTCATACATACATACATACATAGACATAAACCTACACATGCATGAATACACATATACACTAAGGCATTCATACATTCACATACATAAATACATACATATATACACACATACATATATGCACACATACATATATCACACACTTTAAAAACTGACACCATATTAAGACACACTAATGGCAAACAGACTTACAAACACACCTATATACACACTTCTATTACCTGCAGACTCAAACATACACAGGCACTCAAACACACACTGTCAAAGCACGCATACTTGGCCATGCACACACAAATATTCATCTTCATATACATATTGCTCTGAACACAAACACATACATATTGAGAGCACATACACACACACACACACACACACACACACACACACACACACACACACACTGCACGGGGGACAGGGAGGAGGTGCAGTTTAATACTTAACTAAACGCCACCTCGATTTAAGCACTGCACCCTGAGGACTTTTTTTCTTTATTCATTCCTGATAATATAGGCATGATTTTTTCAGCTTAGGAATGAGCTCTAATAACAAAATGGTTAATGAAATCTATGCCCGGCCCCGCACGTTCGGCAGACCTCTTTTAACATACCTGAACAGAATCGTGTTGGGAAGGTAAGAATGGAAATAGGCGTCATCGTAGTGAGGGGGTTAACTGCATCACTCCAGGCCTTATATTGTTATTCTTATTTCCTAGTGCCTGGGAGGGATGCCTTCACGTGGTGGCACCGATATGACCAAGCAGCTTCACTACCCGGTTATATACACTTCCCTCAGGTCCCTCCCAGATCCCTGAAAGGAGAAGGGTGGACTGCGGGAGGCGGGCATCTTAAGTCTGCAGTCCACTGGGTTCACATTGAGTTTGGGGTTGCAACTATTACCACTGCTGTTTTTACTACTCCACGCAGTTTTATTTACATTTGGAAAGAGTTTTGGAAATGGGGGGTTTAGATACACACTAATACTCCTTTTGCTACTGGTGGACTCTTTTAAGTAGAAAAAAAAAAATCTTCTAGTATATGGAGAGAGAGAGAGAGAGAGAGAGAGAGAGAGAGAAGAAAAGAAAGACAATTAAAGCATTCCCATCTAACTAATAGGGCTAATGACAGCAGTTTTGAAAATATGTAAATACAAAGGACACTTAGAATCCCTAATCGCAAACGCAGCATAATCTCATCGTGCTAAACACCCCCCCCCCAACACACACACACAAAACTGTCCCTGGAATCCGGTTAGGTAAAACATTATTCGGTTTTATGAGTTTGTTTACATCGCCGCGAGCTAGGGACACGTTTAAGCTGTTCCACACACACACACACACACACACACACACACAAGCCTGTTTTGTAGAGTTAAACCAACAGAGCCATTTATGACATTTATACTCTGTGTACGCCTCTTTCTCGCTCTCTGGCGCATTCACCACTCGCAACAATAGCCCCAAACTCGTCTGGCTTAAAAAAATATGAATATATATGTATGATACGATTTTGCAATTGGAATTTTCAGGTTGGACGAATAAAATATGAATAAATGGCAACTGCAGCTTTTTTGTGTTTTGCGTCTGTGTGTATATATAATTAATGTCAGGTGAGAGTTTCCCATCAGCTCTCGTACGCTGTTATAGTTGATCTCACCTGTTACAATGAGCGAAAATGCTGCCGGTACGCGATACATTAATGTCCTTGTATTTAAGAGACTAAAATTGTTATCGTTCGCTGTTATTTAATCGAAATAATATTCGAGTTTTTCAACAATTTGCTAACATTCATATTTTCAGTTGTAAATATTTTTCAAACAGTATTTTCAAATTAATATATGCGGTATGGCATAGATGAATTTCGAATTAAAATGATTAGTGAGGGATTATCGGAGAGAGCGAGTATGTATGGTTAGGGAAGGAGCAACTGCTGAAAATTGTAGAGTTCTGTGTAAATAGCAGACGATATGTGTAAAGATGGGCTGGTACCGTTAGACTGGTTCAGAGTCAGTGGTAGAGTGAGACAAGGCTGTGTGACATCCTCAGGGGTGATCAGTGTTTATATGAATAGGATTATGACGGAAATGAAGACGAGTGTGAGGGAACCGGGAATGAAGCTGATGAGAAATCGTGAAAGATGGACTATTCCTACTATGATTTGTGACGAAGACTGGTTATTGTGAAAGGGATCTTTATATACTAATTCTAATTTCTGTGTGTGTGTGTGTGTGTGTGTGTGTGTGTGTGTGTGTGTGCAGAACTATTGTGTATTGTTGTTGCTGAATCTAGGTCCGTCCAATCATACAGCCTTAACGACCGCAGTTAAGCAACTGCCTTAATGGGGCTATCTCAAAGGTTCCCTACATCATTGGTGTTGCGTCTGCATCTCAGTGTGGCATGTCCTGTGTAGTGTTCCATTATGTGTATTTTGCTGTATGGACCTAATTCTACAAGCAGAGCATGTGCCCCTTAATCTAAGCTGGTAACTGAGAGGGGCTTGATGACGTCCTGATCCAAGCCTAGCTAGCGACCTCGATCTTCTCCGATGGGTGGAGGGTTGAAATTTAGTATTCTGATCGAGGTGTTAAATTTTCCTGTGCATGAAACGAGTATGTTGGTGGTTCTTCACTGCTAGTGTTGAAATGTCTGAAGGTGGGATGTTCTTGTAGCGGGTTTGTTAATGCTTGTCTGGTGATTGTTTATGCACCCATGTGAGGTACATATCTCTGTCATGAAATGACAGGGGTGTTGTGTACTGGCACAGGTTGCTGCATAGAATAATGTTCCTCTCATATCAAGATTCGTCTCTGACAGGGAGGACTTTACTTTCATAGAAGGAATGGTTTTAGTGCAGATATTGGTGATGTAGGGCGTTGTTCTGAATGGCTTGCAGTGTGCTGTGGTGAGTATTAGATAGGATGGGAGCCCGTGCCAGGGAGACACAGGACATCACTCATCTACGTCATCTAATGTAGTCTATTGTTTGTAGAGTAAGGAGTTGCCCAGTGAAGTGCCCCTGTAATTCCTTTAAGTGCATTGAATCTTCGGGGTATGCTTCCTCTTGATGTTTTGCACGCGGTCCTTGAAAGTAAGGTCTGTGTTATATGTCACTCCAGCGACCTTAGTAGAGGATGTGTGGCATAGGTACACATTGTTAGCCTGTGGACTGCAGCAGGGGGGATGCGAAACATGCTTTGCGGTGGGGCAATATGACCATATTAGTGACCTATGACTTCAAATGTACATCATCGTCTTGACAAGTGATGTTACACACTTAAACATGAAATATTTTTGCTCAACTCGCCTTTATGGAGGAGTTATTGTGGTCTGAAATTTCCCATAAGGCAGGAAACAGGCAACTACACGAGAGGGACTCAATGGGATGCTTTCAAAGGCTAGTATCCGACAGAGGGCACTGGGGACTCTAGAAATATTCCCACGCTGTTTAAAAAGCTATTTCTCATTGTTAAATATCTCCACTGTTGTATGTGCAGCTGTGAATCACAGTAATGTCACATACCATAATATAAATAATACAAATAAAAAAACGTAATTATAGGGTAGCATAAATTGTTTTATCATATACGGAAATTAAATATTTATTGATGGCAACCCCACCATTTCATTGGTCCTGTACTATTATATATCTACTATGTAGTGGACGTGAGGTTCTTAATATATAGTTGGCTCAGACTGTAAATTAAGCCTAGTGGTTATCTCGAATTCTTCAGTCTCTATGTTGGTGACAGGAAGAAGGGGAGAAACAGGAAGAGTGGAGGGCAGATATAGAAAAAGAATGCGAAAGGTGACCGAAGAAATAGGCAGCACTACACCAAGAGAGTGGATAATGGTCGCCACCACCTACCATCAGAGGTGTATGTTTGTACTTATGCTGTATGATTACAATAAGACTGTATATATGGGATGTTGAATCGGTTAGGAGGTGTACACGACCAAAGAGATGACTTTAGATGGCTAGTGAGCGTATCAAACAAGGTAAGGTCGGTACAGAAGCAAAATAACTGATGAAGAACAGTTAGATGGGTAAATTACACGAGAAGGTTTGATACTCGATGAGGTGGCTCTACATCACAGAAGTTTTAGGAATGACTGAATGCAAGCTGGTGTGGCTGGTTTTGTCCAAGGTGTGGAACTTGAATTTTCAGAGCCTTGGATCCTTGGTTCACTTCGCTTGACACTCTTTTGAGTATTCGTCATTTGTGTTCTGTCCCTGTTTCTGGATCCTACCCAATTCATTGACAAGAGTGAGAAATAGTTAGGTTGATGATAGTAATGATTTAAGCACAGACTATCATACACGAAAGATAATACAGTAATAGATAATTAGGAAATTTATCAGTATTTACCTTAAATAAAGTAGGCTTCACCACAAAACTTGGTGTAATTGTAAATTAGAAACGATCTGCTTGTCGACTCCTACTAACACCATCCCCACCTTTGCCTTATTAATCCCTTCAGTACAATGACATCTTTATTTTATTCTTGATACGGAAAGATGATTAATTTCAGCATAAGGGAGACCTTCGCCTGTTCATGATGGCTACATCAAACTCTCTATTACCAAGCTTCCTTCATAGGCTGAGCACTATCGTGTGTAAGATAACAATAAGACGTTTTCGGACTGACCTGGTTGAACATAATGTTCAGTGTTGTGCCTCCCAGTACAGTAAATTATTCAGATGGATGAATTATAGCCACGTGCTGAACTCAGATTATTGTGGAAGCAGAGTCAGTCAGAGTAAGACCACCAGTGTTATCCGCACAATAACACAATTTCACCCTGTGGTAATAATTCATCCTTAATGTTCCTCATGACTGATGGATGGTGGTGGCGGTGACGGTGGTTGTAGTCCCAGGTTCATCTGAATGTCATCCCAGTCGACTGCAGGCTGCGGTACCCCTCTACTGCAGTCTACCACCCTCGTTCGGGGGGATTGGGAGGGAGTTGAGGGTTGTTTATATAACCGAGTAACTACACTGCCTAGTTTTATCAGTGCCACCGCATGAAGGAGTCCCACTACTTCACCATGCCTGACTGACAATGCATTTACAGAAATTACTTACACTTATCAATATGCATCATCACATAACTCACGCTTTAAAATGTCATTCTAGCTAACGCGAGATTATATTATTCAGCTGAAGGAAATCTCGTCCAGTGAAAGAATTAAAGTCATCTCTATTAATTCATTCAGTTATTTAAAGCAATCTTAAAATATCTTTACTGCATGAGGCAAAATTACCATATCCAGCACAGGGATGTCCCCTAAAATGAATACAGTCAGTCCTGTGGCTTTGTTCATGGGTCATTTTGTTCAGGATCAATGACGTAGAAGTTATAGATCTGAACTACCGTAAAGTAAAAAGCATATAATTCTTTATTTTAAAAGATACTGAACAGAAACAATAGATGGAGCAGGAAAATGTTAGGTCCAGTTGAGTCCTCTGTGAAATTAGGGGGTGTGTGAGCTGGGAGCAGGGCAATGAAATGGCGGGGGACAGAGCGACATGGAGGTGATTTGTCTGTGGCCACCCCTTACGAGATTAAGGCGTCTGGCAATAAACAGATAGACAGATCGCTTCTCAAATATCACAACGATGACATGTTGCCTCGTTCCCTCTGGCTATCTCTGGACGATTATATTCAGCCCCGCAAAGGAACTGATGGGGTTAGCTACTGTCTCCAATGATTCTTTCAGTGTGATGACCTGGGCGATTTTATGAACTCGGGAATGAACATTTTGTATGGAAGAAGTTACCTCCTTCGCAATGATTACCTCTCTCTCTCTCTCACCCACACACACCCACACACACACACACACACACACACTTCCATTCCCTCTCCCTCTCGCTCTCCCTCTCGCACGCACACCATCCCTCCTCGTCCTCCCTCCCCTCCTTTCCATATACATCCACAAGAATTTCCACATAGACACAAATGATTATGCAGGACACTCCACTTAAACTTCCACTTGACTCGTTGAATCTGGTGACTTTTTTTTTTTTTGAGAGTATAATCTTTCTCCCACCAGACGATTTCCCTCAGTTGCTGTTTAGGAGAGAAATATCGAAGTAGAGAAACCCGATCTAGCCTTCTTTAACGCCTGTAAATAAGAGGCCACTTTGAAACTTCCTAAAATCGTCTACAGTCAAGCTGGAAGGGTATTACAACATCCATATATGTACCCGCATAACCTTCTCATGATGGAAGCAACTCTAGTATTCCATCTCAGCTAATGCCAGACGATTTTTTTTCAGCTGAGAGTGAATCCTAGGAGCCTGGGTGTTCAATTTCCACATTCACATTGGCATGAAGATTATCAAACATTCTGGCCTTGTCTGGTTGATTATGTTAGACCCCTTTACGGCATCCACAGCCACATAAACATCCACATCCACATAAACATTCATTTATGTATTCACATTCACATAAACATCGACATCCATTTAAGCATTCCCATCCACATAAACAATCACATCCATATAAACATCCACATCCATATAAACCAATTTAAGCATCCACATCTACATAAACATCTCATTCACATAAACATTAACATCTACATACACATCTACATCCATATAAAAACTGATTTAATATGATAGAGATACCTGCATACAGATATAACAAATTCCTTTCCAGAGTCACAACAACATACACATGAAAACATCCGCAAACGTAAAGCTCCTCGAAAACATCTATGTAATTATCCACATAAACATTCACAAATATAAAGTTCCACCAAAAACGTTTATTTACTCGTCCATTTAAACATCTTCATCGGCATCCACGTGGACACAAAAGCCGCGTTTTTGTCGTCCAAGCTGACGGACTGGATTCGAAGGTATCTTCATTTAAACCAAGCTGCGCCGTTTTCGTCCCCCAAAGTGATACGAAGTTGGCCCAAGCATTTGTCATCGTAACCAAGACCGTCTTCGTATCTCACCCAAGCGTGGTCGGGAGCAGTCTTGGTGCAGCTTGGGGAGAATGCAAATGGCCAGCAATGACAAGTAAGTGATAAATATCATGAAATTAGCACGATATACTTGAAATTAGGGTGAAGGTGGTTATCAACGACATATAGAGTTCAACACAAATAGGGGCTGCGTGTAAATTGCATATTCGCCAGATGATCTTCTTCGGCGAACAACTCTGTTTACATTGCGATTGGCTAGTGTAATTTTTCGGTTCTACGTATCCTAGACTGTTTTTGTGGACAGAAACCAAGCGCCCCAAGACGCGCTTCAAATCCCAAACTCCAGTTTGAACGACAGAAACGCGGCTAAACATCGATAAACCTAAGGAGTGACGCCTGTAGACGAAATGGCTCATCCCTTTCCATCATTCTCATCCACGTATTCATGCAATGGCTGCGATGATCCCTTTAAAAGGTCAGATCGACTGGCTGCGCCAATCCGTTTAAAATTCACGAATCGATTTCAAAAGTTGCGCTCTGTATTTTGGAGCGAGTAATTTGTGTATTCATCCGCCCACGCTTGGGTTGCCAGGGCGTCTTTTAGCATCCTCCACACCACATCACGCATTTCGTAACCACGTGAGCCCAGTTGCTTCAGGAAGTCATGACATCTGCAGGTGGTTCCTTGTGTTCGCCCCAGCCCTCAACTTCTCTTGGTGTTACCACGAAAAGCGGTGCTCGAGGTCGTATTTCACAGAAAAGGAAGTATGCACCTGCTAGTGACAGCGATTCTAGTGTGGAATATACTGTAAAACTGAAAAAAAAAAAAAAAAAGTCAGCACACACCACGATCCAAGCGGCGCCAACCCATCTATGTTAGACCACCGTGACTTTCACACAACTTCTAACTAGCCCCTCTGAAAAGTGATTGAGCAAATGTAAATAAGTGATAGTAAGTGTGTGACTAAAATATAAGGACAGTGAAAGTGTTTGGTGTAGGCACTGTAAATATCTTTCGTTGAGTTTAGCGTCATTTACTAGTACTGAGTAGTTTTTCACGGTTTGATATCACACCAGTGTAAATAAGTGATAGAGAGTAAGTCTAAGTGACTAAAATATAAGGAAAGTGAAAGTGATATTTGCTATGTAAATATCTTTCGCTGAGTTTAGCATCATTTACTATTATTGAGTAGTTTTTGACGGTTCAGCATCACACTATTTTGTGTTACAATGTTTGTAAAATAATGATTTTGATGTGCTAAGTGAACCATTCAAGATAATGCAAAGTGATGCGTATAGTGGGGTGTGGTTGGGAAATGAAGTGTGGTAAGTGGCGACGTGGGTGGTGGTGCGTGGCGGACAGCTACAGCGAAGCAAAAAACACCGAAAATGGCATTGCTTCCCTCACTCTCTTCGGCATCCGTAGGAGCATCTAAACATTCACTGATGTGCTCATAGGTAAGAAGAACGGTTTCGCTTTCTTGTGCATGTTTTATTGTTTTTTTTATCATGTTTATTAATACGAAAATTGTCGTGTGGATTGCAGCAACAGGGGTATCACTCTCGTCACCTCACCAGTCAAGAGGGTTAAACGTCCACATAATCATCACAAACATCCACATTATCTGCGTCCACACACTCATCTAAGCATCCACATCCACTTAT
>JAGKTI010020285.1:1550-16430 GCA_018397915.1 Birgus latro | reverse complement strand
TGAGATATAATGGTGCTTATGGCGGTTGATAAAAACTAGTTAACCTATGGTAAGCATTCTGGTGACCTTGACCTTGCACCCGAGTGCCCATTTTCAAACTCGTCCAAGATTTTGGCCATATCTTGATACCCTGAAGGTTTAATTTTGATAGCTCAAGCTGTTCATGAGAAATAATGGTGCTAAACACCGGCAAAAAAAAAAAAAAAAACTAGCTGACGTTTGGCAGCCATTTTGGTGACCTTGACCTCGACCGCAGGTGCCCATTTTCGAACTCGACCAAGATTTTGGCCATATCTTGATACCCTGAGGGTTTCATGTTGATAGCTCCTGCCGTTCATGAGATATAATGGGAACACACACACACACACACACACACACACACACACACACACACACTCACAGAGGCGGGCAAAAAACATTATCGCTCCGCCTTGCTAAAAGGCGGGCGATAAACAATTAGTTCAAACCAGCAAGTAATGGTAAATTTTTGTCAGTGATATAAGTATTATAAAGCATATTTAGAATGTGTCGTGTGGATGCCGACTGCATTGGTAGTCGTGAATATTTCTCAGCTGTGAGCTAGTAAGAGCTCGGTTAAAAGCTCGCCAGAGCTCTGTTAAAGGCTCAAATAGCATCACGCCCTTATTACGCACTAAAAATAACAGCTATCACCAACGTTCATATATATTTCTTAAAATGCATATGTAATACTCGAAAAAGGAATATAATATGTAAACCGAAAGTGTTTCAGTGAAGCTTAGAAAATTATTCACTGAAGCACTAAACCTTTCTGGAACGATGGTTGGGCGTGTCTGATTGTGCAGCATACGCCTGGCCACGACTTTGGCCAACTCTCTGGTCAGAGATTAGTAATCATGAATGTACTTAACGATTGTTCATGTAAGCATACACGTCATGAGTAACGATAATATTACGGCCTGAAAATAATTGCAAATAATGTTGAAGACCAAAAGGCGCCAATGACTAGCACGGTAATGGCAAGCTAGGCCAAAAAAAAAAAAAAAAAAACGTAAGATATTGCGGCAATTAAAACCCGTCCCTCAGTAGACACTTGCAATGACTTACGAACTTAATGGTCACCCTGAGCGCAGCTGTTTACATTAACACAGTTGCATTTATTATATTGCCAAGCATCTATAGTCCTTTCACCTTAACTTGGCCCAGATTTTCGTCATTTTGCAGATCATTTCATGAAGTTCAGTTGCTGGGAAAGATTATACTGTGGCTGTACATCCAGTCCTTAGTACTTCTTTGTGACTAGCATCATATTCTAGTGAATATCTATTGCCCCAGCTCAGTATTCAAGATTGAAAGATGGCAATTTTAGATCAAGTTCCGAATTTGAGTTTCGGAAAGTTGGCAGAAAGGTATACGGCATATGAGAAGGAAAAAACTACAGTAATTACAAATGGAACAATAGAATCAACGCAACACCTTTGTGTGAGTTCTCCCCCGCAAGCAGGATTTTGAGTTTGGTACTCCGCAAGGTGGTGTCCTTAGTCTTTTTTTGTTTAATATCCTTATTCATCGTTTACTCACCCTCTTTCCTGACTTCCCTGGAATCACAATTACTTGCTATGCTGATGACATCTGCATTCACTCAAATTCCTCAGCAGATCTGCAACGTTTCCTTCACTGGTTTCACGAGGCGGCTTCCAAATGTGGACTCATTATCTCACCAGAAAAGAGTAGAATCTTCACTTCCCGTCCAGCAAGAACTCTACCTGTATTCTTTGTCGGGGATTGTGTTATTCCCCTATGCAGGCAGTACCTTTATCTTGGGGCACCGGTACGGATTTCTCCCTCCAGTCCTGCAAGACAACGTGTGCATCCGATTGTTCAGGGTCTGCTAACCCGGCTACAGCAGCGCCTAAAATCTCTCAAGTGGCTTACTAATTATGCTGCCGGGGTGTCTATTCCTGTAGCACGATCCATATACATAGCGTTCGTTCGATCAGTTGTTGATTATCTCTCCCCTGCTCTTTGTCAACTTTCCAGAACAGCCTTACAACCTCTTGAGAAGTTCCAAAACGTAGTAATGAGACTTATCCTGGGCTGCCCTGGCTCAACCACAATTGTCAACATGCAACTTGAGCTCAGCCTACCACCACTTGTTGAGAGAATATACTCCATGGTGACATGCTTCAGCGTTAAGTGCCTGCATTATCCTCGCCTTTCTCCCCACTACTCTCACATCATTCGGACCTCCCTTGATCCCACTGCACCAAGACCTTTGCTTTGCAGTGGTGGCCGCACTCTAGTTAATACTGTTTGTTCATATGTCCGACAGCTAAACATCAACATACCAGTGCTTACGGAGGAGGTGGACTGTGGCATTCCACCGTGGCAGACCCCTGTTCCGGCTGTCTCATACACTCCGGCCTCCAAGACTGACCTGCCTCAGCTTCAGAAACAGCTAGCTTTGGAGACTATCTCCAGGCTGTCATCTTCCCTCCCTTCGGCCCACCATATCTACACTGATGGCTCCCTGCAGGAGGATGGAAGTGCTGGTTGTGCAGTGTTTTCCCCAAGTCTGGATCCACCTCAAGGGGGCTGGTTGGGCCGTCGACTGCCAACCTCATCGAGCTCTACATATTGCGTACTACATGGACTCCACGATGCAGTTTCTTTATTAGTACGGACGAACAACAGCGGCTTGATCATCTGTGACTCACACTCGGCCCTCCTTGCCCTCTCCTCTCCCAGACCTGCATATCAACACATAGTTATGCAGATACTCCGTCAATTGGCCACTGCCCGCGATCGTTCGCTGGTGGTGCACTTTCTGTGGATTCCATCTCATATTGGTCTTGCAGCTAACAACACCGCTGACCTCATTGCAAGGACTGCCTGCGGACTGGATCTGCCTGCTGTGGATGCCACTAATGTCTTCCCCATTTGCTACAAGCAGATAATGCGTAGAGCAGCCCGCTCCCATATTCTCCACCGTAGAAATGCTGAGAGGACTCACAGTGTGTCTATCCAACATTATGACCACTTTCTACATCGGCCCCATAGATATCGTCGTAGTGGTCTTATGATTCGTCGACATAACGTGGTGTGTGCCCGCCTCAGACTGGGATACCGACCTGTGTGGCAAGTGGCTGGGGTGGACAACGCACCTCGTTTCTCCTCCTGTAAGCTGTGTGACGCACCCAATGCCAACACCCTTGACCACTATTGCCTGCAATGTCCACTTGTCTCTGATTTAATACAACACGGACTCACATTAGTAGACACTTGTAAACATTTATTGGATGATGATAATCTAGATGTTATTCTCATGCGTCATCGACACTTTGGTGGGTGGTAATTTGTTTTAGCTAGACAGCGTGTCCTGCGTGGCACGAGTTCCCTTGTACTCACCTCATATATGCCCACATGGCACTGTAATAGGTTTGTCGCCTTCGGGGGTAATAAATTAATCAAATCAATCAAATCAAATCACTATTGCCTGCAATGCCCACTTGTCTCTGATTTAATACCACACGGACTCACATTAGTGGACACTTGTAAACATTTATTAGATGACGATAATCTAGATGTTATTCTCATGCGTCATCCACACTTTGGTGGGTGTTAATTTGTTTTAGCTAGATAGCGTGTCCTGCGTGGCACGAGTTCTCTTGTACTCACCTCACATATGCCCACATGGCACTGTAATTGGTTTGTCGCCTTCGGGCGTAATAATTAATCAAATCAATGCCTTCAGAGTCATGATGAGTCTCGTTGTCTCTTTCTCGAGTCCCTTTATCTCGTTCTCGCACATACCTCGCAGTTTTCCTCGATGTTGGTGTTTTTGTCTGAAGCTTCGTAACTTTATTTCATGCGGGTAGATAATGTTTTTTGTCGCCTTTGTATGTTTGGTTGTTTGTTATGACCAAGTTTTTTTTTTAAGTTCTAAGTTAGTTATTTATTTAGTTATTTATTTTTGGCAGGATTAAGGAGACCAATAATTAGACAGTGATTGTGTGAACCTGCTGTTGATAATTCTACCCTTCTCTCTCTCTCTCTCTCTCTCTCTCTCTCTCTCTCTTCTCCTGTAAGCTGTGACGCACCCAATGCCAACACCCTTGGCCACTATTGCCTGCAATGTCCACTTGTCTCTGATTCAATACCACACGGACTCACATTAGTGGACACTTGTAAACATTTATTGGATGATGATAACCTAGATGTTATTCTCATGCGTCATCCACACTTTGGTCGGTGTTAATTTGTTTTAGCTAGACAGCGTGTCCTGCGTGGCACGAGTTCCCTTGTACTCACCTCATATATGCCCACATGGCACTGTAGTAGGTTTTTCGCCTTCGGGCGTAATAAATTAATCAAATCAAATCAAACCCCCGCAAGCGCAGGTGCACCTTTAGTAACGCGTCAGGTCAACAGATGGCGTTAGGGTCGATGTCAAGCGTGCATTTCTAGCTTAAATTAAACTAGATTTATCCTTCTCTAAATCACATATTATTAAGGCTGATCAAAAGTATAGGTCTTTATCTTTTCAGGAGGGGGATTTGGTGACCTTCACCTGCCATCGCTCTGATATGAATTTTTAACACTAAATTTTGGATGCGGCGAGAGAAAGGGTCCGTGAGTGGTGTTTCGGATCTGTATTCAAAGATGGCTGTTCAGAGCCAGACACATTACTATCTGGTTACATCTCCCATCTATTTAGTTTATTCAGTGTCGTGAGCGTTACCCATCTGGTACAATATAATGGAAAACACAGGGTAATTAGTACTGACTCTAATACGGACCCTTGCCCCATGAACTCACCAAACTGTTGCTCATGATAGCTAAAGCTCACTGTTTCGTGATTCAGTAGGCTGATTTGAGGAGCCTACAAGGCAGGTCCACGTAAGCCAGCCGTCAGAAAGACGCTGTTCGTTGCAGGGAGAGTATCTTCACATTATGGTAAGTCGATTTATTATTTGCTTTATTTTTTTTTTAATGTTTAGGTATTACGGTGAGGTATCTTTTTTATTGCTAGATTGTTGGGATTTTTCCTTTTTTCTACCTAAGTTAAACGCCGAGCGAGGTTGTAGAAGGGCAACCTGTTTAGCTGTGAAAAACTGTAGTTAGTTCGGTATTTTGGCTTTGGATTTTAAGCACTGAGAGTGAGCAGGGTTTTGATAATGAATTAAGTTAAATGTGGAGGTGATCGAGTTTATACGGCTGCAGTACTTTAACTGAGTTTATTCGGCTGCAGTACTTTAACTATTTCCATTATGTTGGTACTGTACTTAGAGAATACAAAGAGGGACAAGTGAGCCTGACACTCTATACTGTCCTGGGTCTAAACTGGGTAGTGGACATATGGAGAAAAGAGCGTTAGTCGTATCAAGAATGTTGCCTTCTATAGTGTTCGGGTTAACTAATTACAAACTGTCAAGTGGTGGTTGCTTATTGACTTACTGGGAACACTGGCAAAGGAAAACTTTTATGCACAAATAATGCTGCAACCTTATAACTGCAAGGATACTAGATACAGGGAAGAATAGACGGCACTGCTGTTACAAGATATAGCAGAAGCTACGGATTGATACTTAAAATGAAGCAGTTACAACCTTTATAGATATTGATTCTTTACTTGGTGGAACACAGCCATTCCCTCGTACACTAAATCATGTTTGAAAACTAAAAGCATTTTGTGGGCTTCTTCATTGTTAGTTATTCCCTCGATCTAACTTTAACTATGAATTGAGGTCTGTGTGATTTTTGCTTTGTTAGAACAAGCTGTGCTAATTTTATTGACTTCATGCACTTAAACATTACCCACTGGCTTTGACAAATGAAAGAATCTCTGGGCATGACTGTCCTTGCAGTATTTCATGTTTAAGTAATCTCCTTTTTATCTAATGAACCACGAACTTCAGAATGTTTCTTCTTTGCAATAGTCTACTTTTTTTTTTGAGGGGGGGGGGGAGGAGAGGGCGGAAGATGGGCAAAAATCTAAAGCTAGAATCTGTCAAGTCATGCATCTGTAGTGATGTTAATCTTAAGTTTTTCTTCCCACTGTATGTTTAGAACTACTTGTCAATGCTTAGCTTGTATTTTTTGTTGACAGGAATCTAGAGTAGAGAGGTACGATTAAATTTTCACTTAACAATTTGTATTTCGCAGGTGAGGCGAGGGACACTGCTGTCTACACACTGCGCCCACACCAGCCGATAAGTATACTCCAACTTTTGGTGTCCATTTTCATTCTCACTGTTAATTTTGCTTAACCTTCAGTGCTTAGGCCCCTGTCTGCTTTGAGGGGTTTGGTTGGTTGTTTTGCAGTAGTGTTGGTCAGGGTGTGGGAGTAGGCTAGGTTTTATTAGTGGTTAAATACTAGGAAATAATTTAAAGGGCAGAAGGAATAAGGAACGACAGGCCTAGAAATTAGGGTGTAAGATTTTGAGATAGCTACGTATGCTCTGCTAGGAAAAATACTTACTGTAGAATTGTTTGGTGGGAGACATGGTTAGAGCTTGAATTATTTTTCCCAAGTTTCAGGCTACACAAAACACATCTTGAGTGTATGTGATACAGCAGATATTGTACTCGTGGAAATTCCATTTCTCGTGTCGCGCCGTGATTGGTTAGTGCTAGGAAAATTACGTAGTCCTGCCCCACCCCTAATTGCGCCACGTGCTGTATGCCTACGTAGGCTAGAAAACCCCTCAATGTTTATATTTTTTACACAAACTTGAGGTGCTTCCAACGCCTTTTAGACTTATCAATGACTAGCTTCTTCCTGGACAAATGATTGTGCTGATCTCTTGCAACATAGGGAATTCGATACTGTTACGTCCTACATCAGTTTTGCTCTACCTTGCATCCATTCCTCGTAGTTTCCCCCGTGTACATTTTCGGGCATGCACTGTACGTTATGCTGTTTTTTACTCATTTTCACTTCCTTTCACTTTTGACTAACATTCTAAGGATGCTGCGATTCAAAGATCTGCTTTCATTATAACCGAAGCGTTAAGTAGGGGACAGACACTTACCTTGTTGTAGTTTGAACAGTGAATTTTTTTTATATACCAATGCCTTGCGTTTAAGATTTAACATGCTTACCGGATAGTATAGTCTCATAAAGGCTTCTTTTATGTATTTATTCTCTTCCTCTATGAACTCGTTACCGCAGATTCTATACGCCCTTAGAAAAAATTGTGTAACAACTCCAGACTTCGTCCTTTCGGTGTGCTGAGACAGTGCATAGTAATCTTTAATTGGATTTACAATACACAGTATTTAGCTCCGTCGTCTGCTCACCAGATATTACTTTTGTTTTTCTCTATGCAGAAGTCAAAACATTGGTGTCCTAAGGCACTGTTACTGACCGTGTCCATATCTGTACAAACTTACACCCTTACATATGGTTCCTCTGCAGTAATCAGTCTCCCATGTATTGACAAGCCATCACGGGCATGAAGTACAGCTCATGGCTAGACAATTGTTGCCTGTATTCTTCTCCACTGAAAGTAAATGTTCAGACTTTGGTAATAGTTCGTTGTAGTCAGACCATCGTATTGGCAGCTCCTCATCTTCGGCGACGTCCACTGTTGGTCCTACTGCCGGCAAAGGAAGAACAGTGGGCGCCAAAGATGAAGAGCTGCCATTACGTAGATCTGATTACATCGAAGTTATCACTCTAATTCGGAATATTTACTTTCGGTGGATAGTAACGTAGCAAACACTACTGTCCAGCCATGGGCTCTACTCATTCTGTTGTCATGGCTTGACTATACATGGAAACATTGCAGGCTGACTACTCCATGAGAATCCAAGGCAGGGGTGCAACTTGGTACAGATATGTGGACGATGTGTTAGTGCCAAAGGACACCATTACTCTAAATATCACGAATATTAGCGTGAATGATGACTTCACAGTAGAAGTGAAAGAAAAAAACTGATTCTTAGATCCTGTAACCCTGAGAATAGACGAGGGAGCTATACTGCGTAACATACACCATCAAGGATGACTATCCGCTATATCTAGCACACAACAAAAGGTCCAAGTTTGGAATTAAAGGATTTTTGCGAGGGGTGTATATTATTAGCAGTAATGAGTTCAAGAAGGATGAGATTAAATACATAATAGCTATTATGGTATGCTATCCTGTGGTTTTGTTAAAACCTAAAAAAAAAAAAAAAATTGCCAATGATCAAACTGTCAATTCTAGGTATATATGATCCAATCTCAGAGCTTCGGTTATCAATAAGATCTTAGAGAAAGCAGGCCTTTGGATCGTACGATACTCAGGACGTAAGTCAAAACAAAAGTGAAAAAGTAAAAAATGGGTGTAATATACAGCACATCGTGAGTGGATGGTCTAGAACGAACTCGAGGATAGTTCTGCCTTATACATATCCCTGCCACTTCGAACCTTTAAGCGTGAGGCGACCACATTGAAGCAGCAGCCAGACACTATGAACTGGCTGGTAACACTGTGGGAGGGGAAAGGTTATGGGAGGAGGAAGGGTAGTTGAAGAGGGTGGCTAGAAGAGCTGAGGGTTCCTACCCCTTCCCGCTTCCAGCCCCACTCCTCGCACAGTTACCAGATAAATGCTGTCTACTGCTTCGCTACCGCTTGACTCTCATTTCGAACTGGTGAGCGAGTGTATAACTCGAAGCTTTCTTCGAGTTTACATAGGGGAAGCAGGACCAGGAATGGATAAAAGGATAGAACACAAAGGTGTGTGGCATCAAGGGTATCTAATTCCCTTGTGATGCACTTAGATCAGCACAATCGTTTGTCCGAGTGAGAAGCTGCAATCAGTGAGAAAGGTCTGAATCAGAGATAATGGAAGCAACTCGGGCAGAAAAATCCCTCTCTATGGGTAGTTACAACTTCTACACTATGTAGGAGAGCATTAATGACTCAAATCAGAAGTGGGGTAGGACGACAGAATTTTCCTAGAGGGAACCAACCGGACTGCTGCACGAGGATGGGGAGGAGGAAGGTAATTTCTATGGGTATAAGGGTCTGTGCAGCATCACTTAAGACTCTGAAGAAGGATTGTTTAGCCTGAAACGTTATAGAAAACAACGAATTAAAGATCTAACCTGTATTTCTCCTCCCACCCAACATGCGGTAGAATGGATACTTAGGCTGATAGAAAACAAAGCAAATTAGACAAGTCCGCTAGGGGACTGGATAGGTACAATAGGGTTGAAACTTGATAGGAAGCTAAAGATAAAAGGAAGCTAAAGCTAGGAGGCGACTGTAGGTATTAGTATGGATGGGGTAGGGAGAAAGCCATAGGTTGGAAACTATTTAGCTATAGGGAAGCAACTAGGGAGAGTAGTAGATGGTGGAAAAATGGAGGATACACTTAGAAGCACTAGATGGTAGAAAAGTACTTTGATAAAAGGTTCGAAAATTATCATCCCTGCCTGTGTAAGTATATAGCTAAGGTAAAGGTGAACTTAATCAGCTCCCAGGCATTCAGGGTGTTAGAGCTCAGGTAAAGTTATAAGATTAAATAAGGGAGTCAGCCAATATCGTGACTGCAGGAAATTCGGTGCTATGTTGATAAGTTAAGGAGAAACTTGAATTTTAAGTTAGGAATGCAAAGCTTTGGGAAATAAAGGTGAAGGGAAATGCTGTACATATAGATAAGTACTGAAATACCAGTTGTGTGCGATAATAGTCAGCAGTGGTTAACAGGTAACTCTTAATTCTTCCCTAGGTAACTAGCAATACTTCGGTGAGCAAACTCTAGCAGTATTTCTAACATTATCTGGAATGTTCATGGCAAGACTGAATGGAAAATAAAGACTGGGCGGGTGAATCTGGCCAATTTAACTGCCCTGGAATCTTTGTATAGATTTTGAGTCTGGTCAGTGGACATCTGGAGACAAACAGGTGAATATTTTTGCCTACTAGCGAGGTATTAATATTTGTCTAGGTGTTTTAAGTCTGGCTTTGATGTATTAAGATTCTTCCCTTATCAGTGAGGTATGATATTGCCACCTAGAATAAAACCTGTTTCCTTATTTTGTCAGTGCTGCTGTTCATGTACACACACTTCCTTCATTTTTTTTTTTCTCGGGTAAGAAAACCGAAGTGGAGACAGGATGTGGAGCGGTACATGAACGTGGGTGTTGGGAGGAGAGCCTACTGCTTCTGGATAAGGTGGCGACTCTGTCTGGATGAAGCCTGGCTAAAAGGAAACTCTATGCTGTGACAGGAGTACAAGAAGCTCGATTTACTGCTTCCATAACACTACTGATCCAGACAAGGTAATCCTTAAGATATTAATCAAGCTATATAATATTAACCATACACAGAATGGTTGTCTTCCTTAGCCTCGTCAAACCTAAGCTGCTAAATACATACTTTGACTTTTCGTTAGGCTAAGGTTGATATTTGAGATGCAAATCAGGTCTACATCTTTACTTATTCACCTAATAACTTCCACTGTTCTTGGCGAGACTAGTCAGCATGTTTAAGGTATATGTATATTAATGTTTATTCTCGCTACATCAAGACTTGTCAGCTGGAGAGACGTTGGGTGATGGGCTTGATTTTTAAAAATTAGGTTAATTTTTCTAAGCACTTAAAAATACTCTAGTGGTTGAGAAAATTTAGAATATAACAGAACTGGCGATTAATGGTAAGGTTAGGTAAACTTAGCCTTAGCTCTTAGTCATGATTTAATTTCATTATCGCTATTTAGTCGTTAATGAAGCAAGGAAAGATCATTGTAAGATTGCTTGCAGTTTTATCTATTACAGAATGACACTGCTGGAAGATCGAGGACTGAGGATGGCCTGCTGGCTGACTGAAGATTTGGCTACCTATCTACCTTCTCACCTGTTGGCGAAGTTCTGCAAGATTGCCTTCTACTCAACGGTTTCTTGTCACATCTGCCTGTTTATGCCTACTACTCGACTGTTTGTGCACGAGACCCCCAGCTGCCAGTATATCTTCTGCTCGACTGTATCTTGTGCATCAGGAGCCCCAGCTGCTTGTATATGCCTTCTACTGGACTGTTTCTTGTGCTCCATAGGGCCCAGGTACCTGTGCTGTGCGTACAAGACCCTCCTGTACCGCATGGGAATCTACTACGACAAATGCTGTAGGTTACGATAGTCTGAAATCTACAGTTTCATAACTTAAGATTTGCTGTGAAAACGATAAACTCAGAATTCTGAGTTTCAGTGGAAAAAAATAGCCTTATTTAATGACTAGACTAAATCTCCCAATTTATCTCTACTCGAAGTCGCTCTCAAAGAACATTTTGGTTCGTGGTGACAGTGGTTTAAGTCTGCCTATCATTTCATCGGGAGTTTCTCTGTAATACTTTAACTGTCTTGTGCTGTAATTTTAATATCTATAGGTTTTGCATCAGCATAATAGAAAATTCATGAAATTTCTGGTGTTGGACTGTTCAATCTCATATCGGCAAAATATCCTTCACTTTCAATCCGGACTCTTAAAATTTGTTCTTGTTGCCACCAGGCGAATTTTCAGATCGGATTTCGCTGCAGGAGTTAAGTATACTGTAACACTCGGTAAATAGTTGCCCATTGTTAACATGCGATCTAGATTAATAAATTAAGTTTTATCTTCAGTAATTACGGTAAGAAAATAACTGCTGTAACATGGCACTGTCTTGCTTGATCTTGATAGCCCTGTAGAATAAGAAAATCTACCCTTAAACGAAGAACTAATAACTAACCTGTTTAACATTTAACCTAACAAACTAACCTATTACTAAGCGTGGAGACACTGGGCTGTCACGTCCCAGCTAAGACAGTGCACAGTACTTTTCGCTGTTTTCCACCTATTCTGGTTTACCGAAAGTTGATTGATGAGGTGGATAATATTGCGCACTACTATGGGCAACTTCTAGAACATCCAGCATTCGTTTACTCCTAACTATTCGTCTGGCAACAGCAAGGATTAAATGTAACTTGTGCGGAAAGAATTCTCTGATCAACTTTAAATTTTCATCTCGCTCTTCAGCAATAGATCAACATGAATAGGATTATAGTAAGTGTTGTGTAACTGCAGAGCCGTAATGTTAAATTTTACTAACACCGAGCTACGTGATATAAGTGAAAAGGATGAAAATATGGACGAAGTTGAAAAAAAATATAAATCTGCCCGTCACCCACCCTTAGAGTCTTTATACATTTTAACCACCACTTGAATATCCTGTATGTGAAAAATTAGATTTGTTATAAAATGTTGGATTTAATATGGAAATATAAATACAACTATGACATGTATTGTTAATAAATACCCGAATCCTTTGCCCATTTATGTGCATGATTAACATTGGCTCTACCCTATAAACTGGGCATTAGTTATGCTGAAAACACTGATATTGTCACGAGGTCTCTGGCAACCAATCTCCAAAGTTTGGTTAAAATGCATGAAATTCTTTTAGGTACCGAAAGGACTATTCTCACGGCCGGAACTATTTTCACGGGGGCCGTAGAATAGTCGGATATTAACCAAATATGGTGTTGAAGACTCGCCCCATAACAAAACCTAGCCATTGACAACAATATCTTCAACTTAATATAAAGTCTGACTTTAGAAGGCGGTCTTTAAACAGAGTATACTGTACCTGGCCCGTTGGAAATTCTACCGACCTACCGGGCCACATTTCACTTACTCTTACTGTCTGTGATTGTCTCTCTCTCCGGGTGTTCTGGAGCCCTTCACTACTACACTATTCTATACCCTCATTACTGTCTCTTGTAAAACCATGAGGACTTTTGTTTCAGTTACTCGCTACCGTCAATGACTCTGACATGGCTGAGCACATAGGTTATAATCTTCCCGCATGTTCACTATGGGAAAAAAAAAAAGCTTCAAAGGGAAACACAGTAAATTCGCCTGCAGAGAAATTCTACGGACACTGCAACCCACGTTTCGCTTAGGTTCCGTCCACACGAGCGGGCAGTGCCCGATGGGCAAACGTTACCAAATCACGTTCCAGTTCACACGTTTAGTGGGTGGGTGGCGGGCACGAGTATAGAGGATGTCATAAGCAGGGGAACCATGGGCAAACCAACGAAATGCCCCTGCCCGTTGTTGAGGCACTGCCTGCTGGGCTGATTATGGTACACAAAGCTATACTTTTAGCTTTGACTGTCCTGCGACAATTCTTACTTTCCATGTTGTCGTACCACACTCAGTTCTGGTGAGCACCAAGACAGTAGGCCACTGCCCGATGAGTGGACAACCGCTACCTCACCACAGCTCGGTCCACCGTGCGGACAACACAGGTGCGCCTGGTTGTAGCCAATGGCCGCCGGGGACTGCTTGATCTGGAAACACTTCTAGAAAAGCGATGGATATCCGCTCAGCGGCCTGTGCCCGTCGGACACTGCCCGCTCGTGTGGACGGGGCCTTGCTCTGGCTCGATATTATAATAGTTAACCCGTCACTTCGATGATGTCTTTTAACCCTGATGCCTTTAAATGATGTAACTCACTTTGTTTCTAACATTTTTTTTGTGTCTCTTGTTACAGATCAGCATTCAAGATAGAGGGATGGTATTTTTAGAAGTTAAATTGGACAGTCTCAAAATGTATCGGCTAGAGTGAGAGGAAATTGAATACGTAAGTGTAATTTATTTGGAAATAACTAAACTATATCGAGAAAAGTTAAGTAAATCGGACAGCCGAGTTATTGAAAATTTTAAAAAATATATTGGAAATAAAAACATCGAGAAGGACGATTTATAAGACATTAAAGCAGGATTAGACAGTTCAGTGGAGTGGGAAGTAATCAGGAGGCGCGTGGGGGTGAAGTGGGGGGATGGGATGAGAGGGGAGGGAGAGGGGGTGATTGGGGACTTCAGAGAGGATGGGAGGGAATGGTAGTAGAGGGGACATGGACCGGGATGAAGGTGTCGAGGGAAAGGAAAGGAAAGGGACTGAGGGACATACATGGGGAAAGTAGGGGAAGGGAGGGGAGGTGGGGCGAAGGGATGAAGATGAGTACAAGAATGGGACAGGAAGCGGGAGAAACTGGGAGGGAGGTAAGGGGAGTTGGATGGAGGGGAGACGAAGAGGAATACTGTAAACGAAGAAGGGAGGATTACTGGAAGTGGGGGTAGGGGTGGGGGTGGGATTTAGGCATTTACCCCACAAGTTCATGGCCAGGAGGGGGATTGCAGAGAGCGAGTTGCATAAGCCCATAATTAGCAAAAGGAGACTTAGTGCAGGAAATTCGTATAATTATTGAAGATTCGCAATTTATCAGTTAAGGACATTCTTGTACAAACCATAATTTCATACTAAATACATTTAGAAGAACAGAGACCTAGATTTTGATGTACTGTAATAAAAAATTATATATGTATTTATCCATCTAATTATCTATCAATCTATCCATCTATAAACATGAACATACTGAACTCTGTTTTGTGTGTCTCCTTAGTAAGTGGAAACCTATGGTCGCATTTGCTCAGTCATATCCGAAATTCGTCGTTGGTGGCGAGATGGAGAGAAACATGGGTGGCCGTGTTTATAGACTTTCCCAGAACTGATGCATATTAACAGAGTTGTCACACGTGTTGTTGTCCTATGTATTAGTACTTAAGCACCTAAAATCAAGGCAGAATCACTACGAAACCAAAAATAGTAATACATGTGAAAATTTAACAGTTTAATAGAATACTGTGTGATATTTATTATGGCTGTTTTTTTTTTTTAATGCTTTGTGGACCATACATCGCCCCATATTCAGGTGGGAAACGGGGGTCGAGACGGTGGTGGTGGTGGTGGTGGTGGTGGTGGTGGTGGTGGTGGTGGTTGTAATGGCAGTTATAGTTGTAATCAATTTAGCTAATATCCCCTGAACAGCGATAAATAAAGATACTTTTATTTAGTCATTATCAGCG
>JAGKTI010020284.1:0-16430 GCA_018397915.1 Birgus latro | reverse complement strand
GTTGTCCCAGATGATTGGCTGAGGAGTGTAATTGTAAATGTGTACAAAGGAAAGGGTGATGCCCTGGAAAGGGGAAATTACAGAGGTATAAAGCTCTTAGATCAGATAATGAAAGTAATGGAGAGAGTTCTAGAAGGTATGATTAGAGAAAGAGTGAATATCGATGAGATGCAGTATGGGTTTATGCCAGGCAGGGGAACCACTGATGCCATATTCATTGTTCGACAGCTTCAGGAAAAATATATTGGAAAGAAAAGGGAATTGTATTTTGTTTTTGTTGATTTGGAAAAGACCTTTGACAGAGTCCCTAGAGAGGTGGTGAAGTGGGCAATGAGAAAGCTAGGGTTGGAAGAATGGCTGGTTAGGGTGGTTATGGCCATGTACATGGGTGCTCGCACCCAGGTAAGAGTGAATGGAGTTTTGAGTGATGAGTCTTCTGTGAATGTTGGTGTGCATCAGGAGTCAGTTTTGAATCCCTTGTTGTTTATCATGGTGCTTGAAGTCCTCTCAAGTGACTTCAGAGATGGACTCCCACGGGAGATGTTGTATGCTGATGATTTGGTGTTGATTGCGGAGAATGAAAAGGAGGCGGAGGAAAGATTTAAGAAGTGGAGAGATGGTATGGGGTACAAGGGCTTAAGGGTAAATGCAAATAAAACAAAAGTGATGATATCTAGGGTTGGTGGCAGTACAATCAGAGAAGAGGGAGAGTGGCCATGTGCAGTTTGCCACAAGGGTGTGGGAAGTAATTCCATCTTGTGTAGTGTTTGTGATAAGTGGGTGCACAAGAGATGCAGTGGTATTAGAGGTAGACTGCGAGATGATGCTGATTTCATGTGTGCGGCGTGTCAGGGAGAGCATGTGGAGATTGTTAGGCATGAGAGAGTTGAACTTGCAGGTGAGTCTCTTGAGTGTGTGGAGGAGTTTCGTTATTTGGGAGACACGTTATGTGCCGGAGGTGGGGCTGGAGTTAGCTCGGTTGCTAGGGTGAGAAGTGGTTGGAAGAAGTTCAGGGAGCTGTTGCCTCTCCTGACATTGAGAGGACTCTCCTTACGTGCTAAGGGGTCTTTGTATGCAGCATGTGTTAGGAGTGTGACGCTGTTTGGTAGTGAGACCTGGGCAGTAAAGGAAGAGGATATTCGCAGGTTTAAACGTACAGAAATGACAATGATTAGGCGGATGTGCAGTGCGTCCCTGCGTGCAAGGCCTGGGGGGGGCTGGGTTTACGATGGAAGAGTTGAGAGGTAGGATGGGACTGCAGTGTATTGGTGTTGTGATGAGGAGATGTAGGCTGAGGTGGTTTGGACATGTGGAGAGGATGGGGGACGATAATTGGGTACAGAGGGTGAGAGGTGTTAATATTGGGGGAGGGGTTGGGAGGGGTTGACCGAGAAAGACATGGGACGAGGTCATTAAGTGTGACTTAAGGGTTAAGGGACTGAACAGGGAGGCTGCCAGGGACTGAGCAGCGTGGAGAGCCGCCATTAGGTGACCAAGGCCAACGCATGCAAGCATGTTGGAGCCTTCAAAAACGAAACGAAACGAAACGAAACGATTCCACCGCAATGTCTTCTTCAATTATGAAAACTACTATAATAAAAATGACATAAATACTCTACATAAAGAGAATATGAAGCTGTAATGGGCAAAATAGTTTGCTAAGAAAGAGGTGGTATAAAACCTTCTATGCCATCTAGAAGACACTTCAAAATCTGGGTGAGCTCCCTTCTAGAGACACTGGAAAGTTTATGACAGTGTTACAGTAGTTTCATCATCATATAAGTCACTGACTCAAATCTGGTGCAAGTAATATGCCAACATTAGGACTGAAGTATGCTTTTATAGCTTTCTCATCAGGTTTGGTCTGCATGTAAAACTTATAAATCTCTAAATCTATAACATCCAAGGGCCTGTTACTTTGATGATCAGGTTAAAGTATGATTTACAATGGAATAAACACAACACTGCAAATTCAGTAAATGTAAACCTTCAAGGGATGGAAGCCCTCTAGATTTTCAATGAACAAAAATGGTATGCCATTAGAAACTGCCACTTTTGGAATTTATGCACTTCCAGAACACTTAAAACCTATTACTCTGATAATCAGGTGATGTTTTATGGCAGAAAAATATAAAACCGTCAGTCATCGAGTAACCTGGACAATAGGGACTGTACAAGGACCATGCTACTCAAAAACTATGTTTGTAAGTATAATGGTACAATGTGTTCTGAAGACCTTCCCAGACTCTCACTTTTACCCTTTCTTACCACCCTACCCCACATAACTTACCCCCTACTTATACCCTCCCTCAGGTAAAATGCTGAAAGAGATACAGTAACCATAACTATTGTAATTAAGAACAAGAATGGTATTAAAACAGCATTAACAAAAACAAATGTTAGACTGGATACCCATGTGTTGTTGATGCGTCGCTCCACAGCACTACGCCCCAGCCTCCCACCCACAATGTTGCTGTTGTCACTGGTGACATGTTGCTGCTCCAGCAATTCCTTCTTCAACATCTAAGTTGAATCCCTCAAGTCCACGGCCGAAACAACAGAGCTGACCTCCTCGTCTGGTGCTTTCATTCACACCATGATTTTTTGCCATTTCTACCTGCCTCTTTCCCTGCTCTGACTCCTTTGTTATCTCATATTTCTGGGCATACATGAAGATGCGCCACTTTCTGGGTAGCTGGGGATGATCACGTGGCATGACTAAGAGTCAATGTTCTCGCTTGACACTCAAATACAAAAAAAAACTTACTGCACAGTGCAGGTAGAACTCGATGAGACACAAGAAGGGACTGAATGTGCCCGGGGCAGGTACCCAGATGTAAGCCGGCCAATCACGGCAAGTCTGGCGGGTGTCACTGTGTGCAACTTTAAAACTGCATTGCCAGGCCAGTTGACTTCCTGCATAAACTTGAGTTTTTCCCTGTGTTGATTATGGCCTGTAGAACTATACTGACCATGTTAGAACAAAAACGCATTACTCAAGGGCTGACTGCATTATATTAACCTATAAGAGATGAAAGCTATCCTAGATATTCAATAATATTTCTGGGTCAATGTAGACAAATTCTGCCACTAGGAAGCTCCACTTTTGGTGAGTTCCAATTCTGCTTGTATTATTTTTGTTAACTGTCAGCCTCCTATGACCCACCACTTGCTGAATAAAATTACGTAGCACTAGCAGGAATGAACGCACAACAAGGTGGCAACAGTATTAACACACTTAGTCTCCTATGACTCAACCTCACATTAAAAAAAAAAAAAAATCTGGTGTTAGATGGAATACAATACTGGGGAAAAAAAAAATGCAACCACAAGGTTAAGCCAACCTGTTGAACTAGGATACCAATCCCCCTCAAAATAGGCCCCTTCTGACTTTATACACATAGCCTAGGGTGTTCAGAAAAATCGAACCTTCAGGAACCTGAAGGGCAATATGCTCATTCAGTTCCAGTACTGGTGGGAACTACACCATACTTTGCAATTTTTCTTTGGCCTTCTCAAACCCATGTCATGTCTCATTTCAACACGAGTTGCAAAAGAAGTGGTAACTCCCACCTTGATCGCAGCAGGGCTTGATGTGGGGGAACTCACGTCGTCTGTCGGATCTCTCCATTCTGTTTGGAAGGAATCAAGAACTGAGATTGCTGAAAAGATCAAAAAAGAATTCCAGCTACAAACACCCTTGATTTTCCATTTTGATGGAAAGCTCTTGCCCAACATCGATGGTAGCGGCCACAGTGATTGCCTGGCAATTGTTGTTACAGGGACTGGTACAGAGAAGATCCTGGTGATCCCTGCTGGAATGGGCAAAGCAATGGGAGCAACAGTGCTAAGGAATCTAGATGAATGGCCAGAAGTGAAACCCTGGATTGCAGAGCTCTGTTTTGATACTACAGCGTCTAACGCCGGGGTTCACAGCGGAGCTAGCTTTGTCACTGAAAGAGGTCTCCAAGTCCTGCTGTTGTTCTTGGCATGCAGGCACCACATGTGTGAACTCATAGTGGAAGGGATCTTTGACCTCTTTTCCTCCTGTACTGGTCCTAAAATTCCTCTCTTTGGTCAATTCAGAGTTCTGGAACAAAATTGACACAGATTCCTTCGATCCCTACGACGATGACCTAGATGAAAAATCTCAGTCGTGGACTGCCAACAGAGCCGGGGACACTGAACACTTCATACTCAGCCACATGGATTGTGCGCAACCCCGTGATGACTACCTTGAGCTCCTCCAGCTGTATTTGGCTTTCCTCGTCAAAGAAGCCAGCATGGATGACCTTTCACCATACAGGTGCCTCTCACAGAGCAAGCTGGATGACCAAAGCCCTTTACTGCCTCAAGATCTTCCTTTTCAGAAATGAGCTGAAGGATGCAGCCTCCTTCCCCTTCACATGGCATCAAAAGGAGGCCTTCAAATGCATCTGTGTTTTCATCACCATCTATGTGAGGCACTTGTTTGAAGCCCCAAATGCTATCGACACTCCAATCAATGACCTCAATATCCTGAAGAAGATTGAAGAATTTGAAAAGGTGGATCCCACTGTAGCAAAGAAGGCACTGGACAAAGTCAAAAGCCATCTCTGGTACCTCAATGAGGACCTGGCTCCACGAGCCATGAAATCTGACAAAGTCTCTTCTGAGGAAAAGCAGGAAATGCTGAAAAATATGACCACAGCACTGCCAACATAAGAAGGGTCTGCACCGTTTGAACATGAAGACAACTGATAAGGCATCAGATCTGAGAATCTCTAAGTTTGTCACAGAAGTCGAAAAACCTCTTCCAGTGTTTGAAGCTGAATACTCCGACAAGCATCAATGACCTCTGCCCCATTCCTGATGTCATGGCCCACCTCAAAATGGTCAGTGACGCTGCTGAGAAGGCAGTCAAACTGGCAATGGACTACAACAGTGGTCTGATGAAGAATGACAGCTGATCTTCCATGTCGTCCAGCACCACAGAGCCCTTTATGACTCAACCAAAAAATCCCACATGTAATAAACTGATTATGCTTGTTGTATAGCTCAAAAATATTGTTTCTTTTTGTATCACACAGTTTATTTTTACCTTTCTTCACCATACCCTTCATGTACTCAGATCTGTTAGATTTACAGAATGCATTGATAAAAAAAAACATAAATTTTTGCTTGAACACTTTGTTTGTAAAGTGAAATCAATTGCATACTTTGCCCACCTGAATATCCAAAAAAAATTTCTTTCCCCCTATAAGTGCTGAACATGCTACCCAGCATTCTTTCCACTGCCTGAAATACTTTTCAAAGTTGGTTTTCAGTTTCTCCTGCAGGTGCTTCATTGCATTCATCATAATCTCTTCTCACATCTCAGACTGGGAACCCTTCATCGGAGTTTTGAGCTTGGTGAATAATCAAAAGTCACACAGAGCCACGTCTGGTGAGTAGGGAGTCTGCCGCACCTGTGGGATGTTGTGCTCGACCAAAACTTCCTGAATCACTTGAAAAGAATGGGCAGGGGCATTGTCAGGGTGCAGCTTCCATCCTGCCTCTTTCCAAAGGTCTGGTCTCTTTCGCTGAAGTGTGTCACAAAGGTGACGGATGATGTCGAGGTAGTAATGTCTGTTGAGTCTGACCTGGTGTGTATTCGTGATGCACAACACCGTGGTAGTTTATAAAAAAATATATATATATAAGTCAAAATGCACTTCACCTTGCCGTAGACCTATTGTGCTTTTTTGGCTGTGGCCAATCTGCATGCTTCCACTGGGACAGCTGAACATTTCACCTTGCTACGGAACTGTTGTGCTTTTTTTGGCTTGGGCCATTCTGCATACTTCCACTGGGGCAACTGTGCTTTGGTTTCTTGGTTGTACCCATACATCCATGTCACATCTCCAGTACTAACTGTCTTCAGAAAGTTTGGGTCATGATTTGCACACTCCAACATGTCTTGAGCAACGTTCATCTGCAGATTTTGTCACTCATGTGAAAGGAGCTTTGGAATGAACTTGGCGGCACCTCTTCGCATGCCCAAATCATCCGTTAACATTTCACGTGCTGATCCATTGCTGATTCCAGTTTCATTAGCAATTTCTCTGACAGCCAAATGACCATTTCAAGACCGAATCACTGACCTTCTTCACATTTTCAGCACTCCAGCTCATTGAAGGCCTCCCTTCCAGGATGTGGATCGCTCTCGAATGACAATCAGTAATTTTTAAAGCAACTGTACCACTCCTTTATTTGTGTTACCCCCAAGCCTTCATTCCCCAAAACTTGCTGGATCTTCCTGACACCAAGTTTTTGGCAAAATTTGATGCAGTAACGTTGTTCAACTTCATCGGCCATCATGACAAGTGTAGGAATGCGACAAGCATAAAGTGCTGCACGACCATGAACACAGGCTGACTGACAGCCACTGAGTCACTCGTGGCAGCTAGCATTAACCACACATGTGCACAAAGGTCCTACACTGCGCTACACAAGACCCTGCCCCAGTACTACAACTGGTTGGTGAGGGGGGGGGGGTTAGTCGGGGACTTTTTTGAACAGACTTCGTATACCCATTTCAATGGTTATCGAACAACAAAATCTAGGTGATTTTCCATTCATAAATGCTGAATAGTTAATGAAATGGATTCCCAGAGTTTTCATCATAATGCAGTAAGTTTCGTAACTAACAGTACAATCCCAAGCTCAACTGAGTGCGAAGCCAGAGTATTCGTACAGCAGGTTTGTGGCCCTACTCCTCTTCTGGGAATGGGAAGGTCCTGTGGGACACATGTATAATCAGGCAGTGGAGCTACCTGGTTATACTAGTGCCGTCACTTGATGGCATCCCTTTCTAGCACTATGAATCATTCTTTGTAAATACTGTAACTATGCTACAGTATAATTATAGTAAGGCTGGGAATAAGGTGTGGTGCTTTCAGAGTTAGGTCTCATTTAGCTTTGTTTGTGTGTATGGATGATGAGGTTCTAACTTAATATTATGTGAATTATGAATCTTCCTACATTATAAGCCAATTATACTGATAATTATGTTATACTGTTTGGAGGGGAAAAATGCAGTACTGTGAAGGAAAATAAGCTCTCCTAGATTTTCAGCAGCCACTGAACTATTAACACCATGAAAAGACAGGATATTATTGTGACCTGATGTCAATTTTATTTCTTTTATCGAGTTCACCTTTTAAAAATGGTAAATTTTTATAGATTTTTACAAAGGCGATTCTGAAAAAATGGTAATATCCAAGGAAGCAAAGGATCAACTCAAATATTTCAAACAAATTTAACCTTCCATTGAACTACTGGTAACTATCTATCTATCCATTACAAGGTGCCTCAATCCTGTAAGGGGTGGCCACAAACAAAGCACCTCCATGTAGCACTGGCCAGTGCCACTTCACTGCCTTGCTTCCAGCTCACACCCCCCTTTCTCATATACCTATCCACTCCATTTCACCATCTCATCTTTGGCCTCCCCCTTCCCTCTTCCCCCCTCCATCTCACTCGCATACACTTTCCTTGTTAGTCTCTCGCTCTCCATCCTCTCCACATGGCCAAACCACCTCAATGTATTTATCCTAACACTTTCTATCACATCCACATCCACACCACAACCCTCCTTCACTTCCTCATTTGTTATCCTGTCTCTCCAAGTAACTCCACATGCTCCTCTCAAATAACTCATTTTCACTGCTCTCACCCTTGACTTGTGTCTTTCCAACATGGTCCAAGCTTCACTTTCATCTGTCAAGAGTTGGTATCAAAATACTGTCATGTGGCAACTTTTTTACTTCCAAGCTCACTTCCCTGTTTCTTATCACTGCTTTCAAAGAACCAGCAACCCCTCCTCCTTGTACCCTTTCAAGCACTTCACCCTCTAAACTTCCATCCTTATTCATCGCACTACCCAAGTACTTAAAAGCACTCACATTTTTCATTTCCACCTCATCCAACCTCACTGTATGTTAAGTGACTTCATTTCTCTCAAAGACCATAACTTTACTCTTCCCTATGTTCACCTTTAAATTCCGTTTCTTGCACATGCACCAAAACTCATTCACCAGACCTTGCAGTTCCCCTTTGTTTTCACTTAATAATACAGTATCATCTGCAAACACCAGTGGAGAGAGTTTCCAAATATTATCTTCTCTAATTAGGGTCACCCCAACATCCACTGACCTACCTTGAATCTCTTTTATAACCCCATCCATATACAGACTGAACAACCATGGGGACATGACAAAACCCTGTTTCAATCCAACATTCAGACAGAAAAATTCACTCAGTTCACTATCCACATGGACTGTAGCTTTAGCACCCTCATGCATACTCTTCGTGGCATTCAGCAACTTCCCATTTACTCCATACTGTATATCCTTAATACTTTTCCATGGACTGTAGCTTTAGCACCCTCATACATACTCTTCATGGCATTCAACAACTTCCCATTTACTCCATACTGTATATCTTTAATACTTTCACATTCCTTGTCTAACCACCCTGCCATATGCTTTCTCCAAATCCATGAAGGCCATATACAACTTCTTTCCCTTCCCTAGAAACTTTTCCACTAAAAATCAAAGAATGAATATCTGATCTACACATCCCCTTCCATTCCTAAAATCTCCCTGTTCTTCTCCAACTAATTCCCCTGTTATTTCCCCTAACTCTTCTTCAACTAATTCCTCTGTTATTTCCCTTAACTCGGTCAATAAGTATCCTACCTTACACTTTTCCTATTACACTAACAAGACAAACGCCCCTACAATTACCACACACTTTTTTCCCATTTTCCCTTGCACAGGGGAATAATTATACCTGGCTTCCAATCCTCTGGGACTCTACCTTCCTCCCAGGTCAATCTGCACATCTTCCATATCCATTCGACTACTATCTCTCCCCCATGCTTCAGCATTTCAACACACACTTCATCAATTCCTGGGGCTTTCCCGATGTTGACTTTCTTCATTGCTTCCGCTACTTCCATCCTACTGATTCCTTCCTGTCTTCTCACCTCCCTCCTTCTCCCAGCCACTTATCCTCACATTAATTTCATTCTCTATGTTCAACAATTCCTTAAAGTGTTCTCTCTATCTGCTCACTTTTTCTCCCTTCTCCACTAGCAATATACCATTGTCATCTTTCACTCCCCGACTTACTTTTTCATCACCCTGTCTTACTCTACCTCATTCCAGAACATTTTCTTACATTCCCTCCATTTTACACTCAAATTCCTTTCAAATTCCTCATCCACTCTTTTCTTAGTCTTTGTTAATAGTCTTTTCATCTCTCTCTTCCTTTCTACATATAACTCTCTCCTGTCTCTCAACTTCCTCCAAGTCACTGTTTCTCATCTACTCACTATATGCTTTCTTCTTTTGTGCCACAGCCTGTCTCAGCTCTTCATTCCACCATGCTGTTCCTTGCACCCCCTTTTGTCTTCTCTTCACCCCAAACACCACCTCACATGCTGCACAGATTTCTTCTGTGAATATCTTGCACACACCTTCCAGATCCCCCATCTGCTCCAAATCACATTTACCCAATCGTTCCTTTACTTCTCTCTTATATTATGCCTTTATTCCATCCTTTTGCAACCTTTCTACCCTCCTTGAATGGACTACTTCCCACTGTCCTTCCCATCCCCTACTCCTCCATTTCATTTGAACTTTGACTTTCACTACAACCAAGTGGTGGTCATAAAGTCCACTCCCCTGACCTCTGTATGCTCTTGCATCTATTACACACCTTCTCATTCTATCATCCACACACACACACACAATCAATCACAGCCTTCCATTCATTCAGTTCACCACCCACCCTTCTCGTCACTCACCACATATTACCTGTGGATCATTTTGTGTCTAAAGAAGGTACCGGCTATTACCAGCCCCCTCCCTGCACAAATGTCCTCTAGAGTACTGCCATTCTCATCCACTTTGGCAGGCACACCCACTCACCAACTACTCCAGCCACCTTCACATTCCCTACTATTACTGTATATCTCCAATCAAAAACACTCTCTCAATCCTTTCAAACTTTTCCATTCACGCTTCCTTTGAAATGATTCAGCGATTTTGTAAAGGTGTACAGTAGTGCATTTTTTAGAGTAACGAGGATCCATCAAGTAACAAGGACAGGGATAGGTAAGTTTGGTGAGGATAAGTTTGGTTAAATTTGCATAAAACAGGTTAGGCTAGGATAGGGTACATTCTATCTATCTATTGCCAGATACTTTAATCCTGTAAGGGTGGCCACAAACAAATCGCCTCCATGTCGCTCTGTCCCTCGCCATTTCACTGCCCTGCTCCCAGCTCACACACCCCTCTCTCATATACCTTGCCACTCCATCCCTCCATCTCATCCTTGGTCTCCCCCTCTCTCTCCCACCCTCCACCTCACTCCCGTACACTCTTCTCGTCAATCTCTCACTCTCCATCCTCTCCACATGCCCAAACCACCTAAATAAGCTGTTCCTAATGCTTTCTATCACATCTACATCCACACCACAATGCTCCTTCACTTCCTCATTTGTCAGTCTGTTTCTCCATGTGATTCCACACGCTTCTCTCAACTCATTTCCACTGCTCTCACTCTTTGACTTTTGTCCCTTCAACAGGGTCCAAGCTTCACTTCCATATGTTAAGAGTTGGTATCACAATACTGTCATGTAGCAGCTTTTTCACTTCCATGTTCACTTCCCTGTTTCTTATTACTGCTTTCAAGGAACCAGCAACCCTTCTTTCCTGCTGCACCCTTTCAAGCACTTCACCCTCTAAACTTCCATCCTTACTCATCACACTACCCAAGTAATGTACTTAAATGAACTCACATTCTCCATATCCTCCCCATCCAATCTAACTGTACATTCACTGACTTTACTTCTCTCGAAGACCATCACTTTACTCTTCCCTACATTCACCTTTAGATTCCATTTCTTGCACACTCCAAATTCATCTACCAAGCCTTGCAGCTCCCCTTCGTCTTCACTTAACAACACGGTATCATTTGCAAACAACAATACAGGGAGCTTCCAAACACTGCCCTCTCTTATTAGGGCCACTCCAACATCCACCGCATCTCTTTTATAACCCCATCCATATACAGATTGAACAACCACGGAGACATAACACATCCTTGTTCAATCCAACCTTCAAATGGAAAAATTCACTCAGTTCACTATCCACACGCACTGCAGCCTTAGCACCCTCATACATACTCTTCATGGCCTTCAACAACTTCCCATCTACTCCATATATTCTTAATACTTTCCACAATCCTCGTCTATCCACCCTGTCATACGATTTCTCCAAATTCATGAAGGCTGCATACAATGTCTTTCCCTCTCTCTACATTAAGTTATATAATTTAGGTTAGGTTTGGATAAAAGAGCAATGATAATGATATTTTTGTGCCAGATATGGTGTCTTAAGATGGCCTCTGTCTGTCCTCAGTACATCACAAGAAGGTGTCTGTATTTGGTGTCATTGGGGATTGTAAATAAAGATAGCATTTTAAACCCTATTCATCCCTGTTAAAAGAAATTGAAAAATATTGAAACTTGAAAACACACTACAAAAAAAAAAGCTCAGTCAAAAGAAAAAAAAAAAAAATGCAAAATCAGGTGGTCCCATGTCGCCTAGAAGATTATCGATGAAATTATAGCTGTAATCCTTAAGGAGAGATGGACCACCTTATTTTGCAACTTTCTTCTTAGCTCTTCACGGGGTTCTTTAAACCCCAACCGCCCAGGCCTCCCGACCGTCGCCTACTCCTCCTTACGGGGGTATTCCGAGATTTTGGCAAAAATACCCTAACTTCAAACCCTAATACCTGCTAAACTATAATAGCTAGAGAAACAAATAAAATCTCATAAGACTCACCAACTCTCCCTCTTTCCAATGAAGGTATTGTCTTGGTAATTTTGGTGGGTGAAAATTCATTAAGACGGAAAACTCGGTAATTCGAACCAGGGTAGAGCCCCATATAGTTCGACTTATGAAGGGTTTACTGTATGAATGTTAGTGCTGGAGATAGGTTAGTTTAGGTTAGGATAAATTTGGTCAGGTTACCCTAAAATTGGTTAGGTTAGCTTAAAGTAAGTTAGGATAAATAAGGTTGGGTTGAAATATGAAATTTATATTAGATTTGGGTAAATGAGCACTGATAAGGGGAATTTTGATGAAAAATGTCATTCTAAGATGGCGTTCGTCAGTCTTCGCACACAGGTTAGGATACATTTGGTTAGGTTGGCATAAAATTGGTTAGGTTAGTCTACAATAGGTTAGGTAAGGTAAGGATAAATAAGATTGGGTTTTTACGAATGTTTAGGTTAGGTTTGGATAAGTAGGCACTGACGAGGGTAATTTCGCTCAAAAATATTACTCTAAAAAGGGTGTCTGCCTGTCTTCGTGCACCGTAAGATAGTGGCTGTCTGTGAACAAACACCACTTTTTAAAGCACTTTACCACATTTAAAAGAAATGAAAAACACTGAAACTTGAAAATGCAATTCAAGAGTACTTGATGAACTCCATGAAGGGCTACAGCAAGGAAAAGAAGAAACTGCAAAATAAGATGATCCTATGTGTCCTTACCAACTAACAAGAATTATAGCTAGGATGCTGCTGATGAATAATTAAAAATGGTATCAGAAGAAAAAGGAAAAGAATTTGCAGTGCCTGAGATTAAAATGTAAAGATGATCTGATGCTGTCACGACGCTTCATAGTTTGGCGTTTTTTTTTTCTTTTTTAATGCAAGGAAGAAGGAATCAAAGGCCAGGGCCCACATACTGTTCCTTCCAAGAAAAAGTAAAAACAATACAAAAGAGAGCCAAATTCAAGATCCAATCATTTCGAGATGCCTGGACACACTGCGTTTGAAAGATTGGAGATCAAAGGAAGCAGGGAATACAGACAGAGGGAGACAGTTCCAGAGTTGACCAGTTGCATAAATGAAGGACTGGGAGTAACGGTTAACTCTTGCATTAGAGAGTTGGACAGAAAAGGGATGAGAGTTTGTTGCTAGACGGGTACTACGTGCCCGTCGTAGAGGTGGAGGGATGCAAGCAGACAGTTCAGAGGAACAGTGACCATTGAAGTAGCGATAGAAGAGAGATAAAGAAGCAACAGTGCGGTGAAGAGACAAAGGTTGAAGGGAATCAGTAAGAGAAGGAGAGTTAATGAGACGAAAAGCCTTTGACTCCACCCTATTGAGAAGAACTGCATGTGGGGAGCCTCCCCACACATGAGAGTTGTACTCCATACATAGGCGAATAAAACCCGTGTACAAGGTCAACATCTGTGCAGGGGTAAAGAAAGTTTGGAGTCGGCCCAGCACACCTAATCTCTTGGAAGCAGAGTTCATAAGAGATGTAATATGTTCTTTCCAAGACAAATCCCGAGAGAATGAAACCCCTAGCATGTTCAAGGATGATGCAGGACTGAGCTGGACATTATTAAACATTAGTGGGTAATCCTGAGGAAGATTTTGTCGGGTTAATAAGTGTAAGAACTGAGTTTTTGATGCATTAAAAATAACAAGATTATTTTTACCCCAATCAGAGATATGAGCCAAGTCAGACATTAGCTGTGCCATGAGTGAAGAACAGTACTGTACCTTTCTCATTATATATACAGTATTATCATATATTACTGCAGGTCTCCCTCGTTTTATGATGTTTCATTTTATATTTCGAGGCGGTAGCCTTGCTACTGGTACCATGTAACCCAGTACAACCAGCCGCATGGTCGGGTTGCCGGCAACTAAACCAGCTCTCCTAATTGGTGTACACCAGCGAGGAGGGGGCCTTGGACACCCAGGTGGACGAAAAACAAAACCACTCAAAGGGCAGATGAACTCCTCTGGAGTCAATGGCCATCCAATTACCTGCTGCCTTGTAGGGCATGCCTCTTTAGGCAAAGGCTAGGAGAAGGAAAACTCTGATCTCAAACTGCCTGTTGCCTTGCAGGTTGGGCCTCTTCAGGCAAAGGCTAGGAGAAGGAAGCTCTAAATTCAAATTACCTGCTGCCTTGCAGGTTATACCTAAACAGGCAAAGGCTGGGCCCACCGCTTAAAACTGTGGTTTTGCCAGTCAGGAAGGCCATCCGTGGCAGTAAAACCAAATGGCCCAATCAACTATGATACCTATTCCACTCATAAAAATGGCCCCAAGTCCACGGCAGCCTTTGAGTAGGCAGGGGGTGCTAAGAATCTCCGGGTATACTGATCTAGCATGCTAGAAGAGGAGGTGCATTGAGGGTGTGCACAGTAAATGCTGGAATGATGGTGGGAAGAAGTGGAGAGGTGGTGGAGATGTTGGGAAGGAGAGCAGTTGACTTGTGCTGCGTACAAGAGGTGCAGCATAAGGGAACGGGATGCAGAATGTTTGGTGAGGGTAAGAAGAAATACAAATTCTGGTGGTCAGGGGAGAAGGAAGGAACTGGAGGTGTGGGAATGTTGGTGAGGGAAGACTTAGTCGAGGATGTGTTAGAAGTAGAGAGAATGTCTCCAAGGTTGATGAAGGTTAAGATTGTAGTGGTGGGAAAGGTCTGGCATATTTTTCCTGCATATGCGCCACAGTTTGGTAGACCAGATGACGAAAAAGAGGCATTCTGGGGAAAACTTGATGATGCAGCACTAGTACCATACTCTGAGGTAATAATCATTGTTGGAGACTTGAATGGACACCTTGGTACTGATCGGAGTGGGTATGAGGAAGTTATGGGAGTCTTTGGCTTTGGAGAGAAAAATAGAGAGGGAGAGAGGATACTGGAGTTTTGCCAGGGTAAGGATTTGAAAATTATAAACACAATGTTCAAAAAGGAAAGAGAGAGAGGTTGATAACTTACAAAAGTGGAGGAGTAGAAACCCAAATTGATTTTATGCTGATGAGAAAGGAGCAAGATATTAAAGTGAAATCTAAAAGTTATACCAGGTGAAGCATGTCTACCACAACATAGACTCTTAGCTATGGATTTGAGAGTGGAAAATATGAAAGGAAGAAAGAAGAGGAAGGATGTTAAAAGAGTAAAGGAATGGAAATTGAGAGATGAGGAGATCAGACTACAATTTAAAGAGAATTTTAAGAGAAGAAATGAGAGACAGAGAGGTGATTGGAAACACTTCAGGGTTAACAGAATACAGGCTGCGAGGGAAGTCTGCGGAGAAACAACAGGTCACAGGAGAAAAGAAAGAGAGACTTGGTGGTGGTGTGAGGAGGTGAAGCAGGCGATAAGTGAGAAGAAAAAAGCATTTAAAGTATGGCAGAGAACTGGAAGGGAAGAACACAGAGGAGAATACAATGAAAAGAAAAGACAGGCAAAGAGAGAAGTGGCCAGAGCAAAATGGGTGGCCTGGGAAAGTTGGAGTAGAAATCTGGAGAGTGCACAAGGACGGCCAAAAATGTTTAAAATTGCAAGACAGATGATGAGAGGATTTAAATAGTCATGTGGTCATGTGGGTGAAGCAGCTCAAGGTTATGAAGGAGTCCGTGGAGGATGTGCGTATGGTGTGAGGAATGCGGAATGGGAAAGAATACTCGAGTTTGGGGAGGCTATGGACATGATTGTGTGCAACACACATTTTAGAAAAAGAGTGAGTAGATTGATTACGTACGAGTCCGGGGGAAATAGTAGCCAGATAGATTATTTTCTGGTCAGGAGGGTTGATAGGAGATTAGTGAGGGATGTTAAAGTTATAGGAAGCGAGGAGTGTGTGCAGCAGCACAAACTGTTGATTTGTGACATGGTGCTTAAGGATCGAGTGATGAGAAGGAGGACATATGTACCTAGGAGGAAAATATGGAAGCTGGGAAACCAATCAGTAAGGGATGCCTTTTATAGTGAGATGAGGAGAGTGGTGGCGGAACAGGAAGCCGTAGATAGAGGCGTTAATGAACAATATAGAGCCCTTAAGAACAACCTCTTGAGAGTTACCGATACAATATGCGGTTGGACAAGAGGCCCACCAAGACATAAAGTAACTTGGTGGTGGGATGAGGATGTAGAAGCTGCAGTTAAGGAGAAAAGAAGGCTTTTCCGGGAATGGAAGAATGGTGGTAACAGGGAGGAGTACTTGGCTGCCAAGCGCAGGGCTAGAAGAGAGGTATACAGGGCGAAGTCTGAGTCACAGAGACTTTTACTTGATAATCTAAATCATGAAGGAAGGAAAAATATGGTTTTTAGGGTGGCAAATCAGGTGAAGAGAGATAATCGGGACATTGTAGGCGAGCAGTGTGTGAAGAATGATGAAGGAAGGGTGGTGGTGAGCAGTGAGGATATTAAAGATGCATGGAGAGAGCATTATAGCCGATTGTTGAATGAGGAGTTTGATTGGGACAGAGAAGGTTTGGAGCCCGCTGATCCAGTGTTTGGCCCTTGGCCTTTTGATTGACGCTGCTACTGTGAGTGAGGCAATAGGCAGGATGCGGGTG
>JAGKTI010020283.1:0-16431 GCA_018397915.1 Birgus latro | reverse complement strand
TATAGAGCTCCCGGTGGAAGGCAAATTCCTTTTCTGAAGATAAGAGGTTCAATGCCGTATTAGACTGGGAGCATGACTGCACTATACTCTTCCTGGGAGGAAATGACATTCATAAAGGTGTGGAAGTTAATGAAATTGTTGAAAACATTTTAGCCGTGGTAGGAGCCATTGAAGGTTCATGTAAATCCGCGGTAACCATAACCCTTCTTGAGCCTACCTACCATATGGTTCACTTGGTTGCTATGGTACATATAAATTAATTAGCAGGGTCGTAAATAGGAAGTTGCAGAGGATTAGGAAAGGGAAGGATTTTATCCACTTCAAAGCAAAGCCCTTCCAAGCAACTCTAAAAGCCGATGATATACACTGGAATCATCATGGCAGAAAAGCGGTTCTGCAGAAATTTATAAATTACATAGAAATAAAGAAAGAACAATTCAATGCTGTACAAGCTTTGGGTTGTCCTATGCTATACTAAGATGTTAACTGATTCTGAGCTCAGGGAAATTTGGGTTAATTTGGAATGAGTGTGGGGATAACGACATAACCCCAGAGGTAAACCCAGGGAGGTAGGTTTAATACCATAAACCCAATCCCTACACACCTCAAAATTTAGTGATAAATAACTACCGAGTTCAGGTAACGAAATTAAGGGTAATTTAAGTAAATTAGAAATCAGTCAAAATGTCTATTTCCTTGTTACACAGGTCATCTAGTGGTAAAGCAGTATGGATAACGAGAGCCATAAATGACCGTAGGCAATTATTAGAAGTAACACCTCAGACAAGGGAGAAATTTTAGTAGTTTTTTTTTAATATACTAAAGGATAGTTGGACAAAGTATGAAGAAAGGTAATTTAGAAGCAGCAATAGTGAAAGAGGATGATAAAGATCTTTTAGAAGGTAAATTAGACGAATATATAACAATAGTGAAGCTGTTTGAGTCTAAATTGGCTAATATTACTGCAGAAACCAAGTTGTGGAACATCGAAGTAAAGCCGCATTACCACAGATTATGCTCCCAGAGTTTGATGGGGAGCAGAATTGGAAATCCTTTTTGGGATCAGTTTAACCCGCCCAGTCCCGACCGGTTGTTTACCCAGCCTACCTCCAGGTCCCGACTGATTTTCGACTTTTTGTTTTTTGGCTGAAACCTTCGCTTTTGGTGAGAAACATCGACAATCCATAGAGAAATCGCGATCCTTATGTTAGAAATGTTGATACAGGTGTCACTCAACCTTATGTTTTCTATCTTTTTCAGGGTACCTGGCTAAAGAAAACGAACTATGGAAGGGTTAAATAATTCAAGCCATTTTAAATTACGTATTTATTTCATTTTGGTACGGATTTATGTGTAGTAAGAGTCTATATTGGTTTTCAGACTATAATATAGGCATTTATAAGCATTGTTCACTCACCCAAAACCCCAGTATACAGTATGGCACCTTCCTTTACGACATTACCACCTCATCACTTCTGTTTGTTTCTACCTCTAGCTTCTTTGTTTCTTTGTCCTCCACCTCAGGAATCACTTTCACCATGAATTTCGTAATTGGAGAGACCGTGGGGCAACATACCTTTACTGGCCAGGTTACAGCTAACAGGTGAATTGCCCAGTGTGGGGGGAGGGGGGGAGGGGGGGTTAGGTGGGGCCAGGCAGTATCCCTGCTTGATAGCAGGTAGGGGAAGGTCTTCCACATATGCCTACCAAAAATCACCCGCGAATGTTGAAAAATGTGCACACAATGGGGCTTGCAATTGAGTGACGTACGATGCACGTCGTTGGGTCTGTCCGCGGAAAAAAGTAGCGACGTGCATCGTACGCCGGTGGGACTCGGCGGGTTAAATACTTAGTCCATGACAGAACAGATCTCAGTAATGTGAATAAACTCTCATATCTGTTAGGACAAGTCAAGGGGGCGCCTTACAATTTGATAAAAGAATTACCTGTGGAGCAAAACAATTATGAGGCGGCTTTGACTATCCTTAGACAGAATTATGAAGACATGGAGCAGGTCATTACCCAGTTACTGAAGGCTGTAACTGAATTATCCATATCAAAACATGATTTTGATTCCTTGCAAAATTTTCGGAAGATGAGTTGTAATTTAAAGGTTTTAGGTACTTACGAAGATGTTAAAGCAGCAGATTAGGTGCTTTCTAGAAATGTGTCCTTAAAGCTTCTACCTAGAACTAAGGATGCCTTGTATGGTAGGTACCAAGAGGATGATTTTTCCTGTGAGGAGATTGAGGAAGGCTTGATGCAACTCTGTAAACATTTGCAAGGAACAGTAAAGCCTGCTGAAAATAAACAGAAGGCTGAAATAAGGAAAAGAACCACTAACCAACTGGCTGGGAAACCTAATTCAGGAACGGCTAAGTCTGAACCTAAAGAAGAGATAGGTACTTTTCTTAGCTCTTTAAAATCTGAGGATAAAACATTAAAGGCAAGGAATAGACAAGCCGATGAAAGAGAGGTAAAAATTTCCATGGTAAAGGACAGGAAGGTCAGTGTGTTTTGTGGTGAACAACATTCCAGTGCATCTTGTCAACATTATCCTGATTATGCTTCTATGCTTCTAGAACAGTGAGGCTTCAGGAATTGGGGTGTTGTATGAGTTGCATGAATTTCGAACACTTCCGCGGACTGCAAGATTAAACTAAATCTTTGTTTCAAATGTAAAAAAGGCAGTCATCATAGTGCTTTATGCCCAAGGATGATGCAACGTGAGGTTCCTAAAACTGTAAGTGGCAGTATGACAGTTGCAAAAGCAAATGCACCAGTGACAATGCCAGCTGCAGTTCCAATTGCCGATGTGAAGGTAATGATTGAAAATAGAACCATATTAGCATGTACTCTTTTTGATACAGGTGCCCAGAAAACCTTCATTTCTGCAGACACTGTAGAGAAATTAAGGTTACCTATTATCGGCAAAGTAAATCTAGCCATTACAGGGTTCTTAACTACCAAGGAGGCACAGTCTTTTGATTTAGTTAGACCTTTAATACAACTCGGCAGGTATAAATGCCGTATAACAGCAGCTGTACTGGATAAGATGGAAACAAGTATATATATAAAGGGACTAAAGGAAACCTCCGATCATCAACAGAGCTCAGGGATAAGGTTGGCAAAACAAAATGTGAAATCAGATACTGTGGGTCCCATAAAAATGATAATTGGCTCAGATTACTGTGGAAGATCCTACATAGGACTTTCAAGAAGAGTAAAGTACAGTTGTTCAAGAGTCCAGGAGGTAACCTTATTATGGGTCAGTTGCCCTTTCCAAAGAAAGACAGAGGAGAGACCAAGGGGGTAGACTCAGTCTTTGTTATCCCCACACAGTCATTGATGGTAGCTAGAACAGGTGGAAAATTAGAACCTGCTCAGATAAATGACATCTTGGATGACAAGATTGAACCTGTACACAAATTTGGGACCTAGACAGTGTAGGAATACACGCTGAAGATCCAACCCCTGAAGATAAAATAACATTGGATTTGTATAAACAATCTGTGGAGTTTAAAGATGAACAGTATTGGGTAGGATTACCATGGAAACTAAACCATTCGGAGTTACCAACAAATTTCCAAGCAGCTAAAGCTCAGTTAAATTCTCTTCTAAGAAAGCTGAGAGACAACCCAGAACATCTAACCATATATGATAATATTACAAAAGATCAATTGAAGAAAAGATTTATAGAAGAGGTAGAATTCCCTGTGAACCACAAAGTAGGACATTATTTACCACATCATGCTGTAAGCAAGGATTCAGCAACTACTCCCATAAGGATAGGTTTCAATTGTAGTAGTAAAGCGTCCAAGGGATCAGCTAGCTTGAACGATTGCCTATACTGTAGACCTACACTAACAGAGAAGTTGGGGAATGTATTATTATTAAGATTTAGAGAGAAACCTTATGCTTATACAGCAGACATTAGTAAGGGCTTTCTCAGAATAGGACTGAGAGAGGAGGATAGGAAATTTACTAAATTCCTTTGGCCTCTAGACCCTCAAAATGGGGATAGTCCATTGAAAACATACTGTTTCCGATCGGTGCTCTTTGGCTCTTGTGTTAATCCTTCCCTACTTTGCAACACATTGCAGCATCATTTTGAAAGGGCCAAATGCCCAGAAATAGGGCAGGCTTATTATATGAATAATTTGCAAGGTGTTGCTGATACAGAAACGGAGGTATTGATGGCTTATGAAGTAGCCGGTTCCGAATGTGGGAAGGCAAACTTGCCGTTACAGAGCTGGAATATAAATTCGCCGTTTTCGAGGAATAAAATACAAGAGGACTATCCAAATACTGACTTTCCCAAAACTCAGAATGTGTTGGGTCTTAACTGGGATACAAAGGATGATGAAATAAGTTTAAAGCCGATTTAGTTCTCTGATGTCACTCTCACCAAAAGGTCCCTGTTAAGTCAGGTCTCCATGTTATATGACCCAATAGGAATGGTCAGTCCTATAGTTATTAGGGGCAAATTTTTAGTGCAAGAGGCTTGGCGAGAAAAGTTAGACTGGGACGCTGAATTAGGTGAGACGTATGCTGAACAATGGGAACAGATCAGAAAGGAATTTGAAAAACATCAGGTGTATGTATTCCCAGGAAGATAAACAGTAATGAGAAGTCACACTTACATATATTTTGTGATGCTTCTCAAAAGCCATATGGAGCAGTAGCTTATTGTGCAACAGGAGATGATAGTAAAATTATGTCCAAAGCCAGAGCTGCACCAATTAAAGGAAGAACTCTACCTCAGATGGAATTGGCCACGTATTTAACCACTACTCTTGACACTGAGACTGAGGATATTTATATATGGACTGACAGTGAAATTTGTCTTTACTGGATAGGAAACGAGGACAGTAAAATTCCTTTTGTCCGCAACTGAGTGAAGGCTATAAAAGAACTGTCATCCAAAATAAAAATTATGCATGTATCCTCCAAACAAAATCCAGCTGATCTGCTCTCGAGAGGTTCGACCATAAAGAGACTGATCAAAGATAACTTGTGGTTTAAAGGTCCTAAAGGGTTACTCACTAAGGATTGGCCTGAGCAGAAACAGTATAGTGTTGCTGAAGTTAGTGTTGTAAACTTGGATCCTGTAGTACCTGAGCCAGATGTAACTGACATTAGCAGATTCTCATCAATAAAACAACTTATTAACACTACTAAATTAGTTGTTAAATTTTTGAGTAAGAAAGTGGGGTTTAAGAAGTTTGATCCCATGGAATATTGGGTGAAAAGGATACAAAGGAAGTATTACAGAGAGATTTTTTGACCTTATAACCCGTCACGTCCTGACCGATTTCCCACCACCAATACCTCCCAGTCCTGAGCAATTTCGGATTTTTTTTTTGGGGGGGGGGCTCAAACCTCCGCTTTTGGTGAGAAACATCGAAAATCATAGAGAAATCGCCCTCCTGAGCTTATAAATGTTGCTACAGGTGACAGCAGCCTTTGCTTTTCATTCTCTCTCAGGGTAACTGGCTTCAAACAAAACGAACTATGGGAGGGTTAACTAATTCAAACCACTTTAAATTACGTATTTATTTATTTATTTGGTACGAATTTAAGTGTATTACAAGACTACATTGGTTTTCACACAATAATATAGGCAATACAATCATTGTTCAGTCACCAAACACATCCACATATGGCACCTTCCCTTATGACATTGCCACCTCATCACTTCTGTTTGTTTCTTCCTCTGGCTTCTTTATTTCCTTGTCCTCCACCTCAGGAATCCCTTTCACCATGAATTTTGTCATTGGAGAGACCGTGGCGTGACATGTCTTTACTGGCCAGGTCACTGCTAACGGGTGAATTGCTGAGTGTGGGGGAGGGGGAGGGGGGGTCAGGTCGGGCCAAGCAGTATCTCCACTTGACACCAGATAGAGGAAGGTCTTTCACATATGCCTACCAAAAATCACCCGTGAAACTTGAAAAATGTGCAAATGACTGACCTTGCAATTGCATAACTTACAGGTACATCGATGGGTGTCACTGTGACGGAACGTTGCAATGTACCCGTACGTCGACGGGACGCCTCGGGTTAAGCCAAGGCACTAATAACAAGAATAAACTGATAAGAGATTTAGGATTGTTCTAAAACGGAAAGGGTCTAATTACTGTAGATGCCGTGCTCGAATAATAAAGGCTGATCTGCCTCTCCAAACTAGACATCCTACATTGTTACCCAAGTATGATTATTATGTACAGTTAATTATTAAGGAAGCCCATGATTTAACTCTTCATGGAGGTGTGCTGCAGACTTTGGCCCGAATCCGGGAAAGGTATCGGATCCCTAAGGATAGACAGGTCATAAAGAAATATCTCAAAGGTTCTATTGTATGTAGGAGGTATGAACAACGACCATATGATTATCCAGGACCCCCTGCTTTACCAAAGGATAGGGTGAATGTAAGTCGGCTTCAAAGTAACTGGAGTTGATTACACAGGGGCTATAACTGTTACGGGTGAGGGAACTCCCCATGAGGGAACTCCCCATAAGGTGTATATATGTTTGTTTACTTGCACCTACACAAGGGCAGTCCATCTAGAAATGGCAGAAGACTTAAGTTCAGAGACATTCCTGAACGTATTTAAAAGATTTGCTGCTAGAAAGTCTCGTCCTACCAAATTAATATGCGACAACGGAACCAATGTCACTGGAGCAGCACATCCACTTTTAAACATAATGAATGACCCTAAGGTTAAGTCAGCACTGGGAATCCGAAATTGCACCCGGCAGTTCATAGCTCCAAAAGCACCATGGCAAAATGGATTTACAGAACGAATGATTGGAATAGTAAAGAACTGCTTAAGGGAAACCTTACACAAACTAAGATCACCAGAAAGGAACTGAGAATGGTGATAACTGAAATTGAGGCTAGGATTAATGATAAACCGCTAACCTATCTGGATGATACTAGCACTGCAATTGAAGCATTGACACCGGCTCATATGTTGCATGGCAGAAAGCTTCATCTGGTGCCTTGTGTGGATATCCAGGAGGAAGTAAATGATCCTATAATAGGAAATAATAAACTAGGACAACATCTGCACGAGGGATACCAACGTCTGAAAAGGATGTTGGACGTCTGGAATAGACACTGGAGCGAAGAATATCTTTTGAGCCTAAGAGAAAGATTTTATGGGGCTCAGGCTGCCAGCAGTCAGTTATAAACATAGGAGATGTGGTCTTAGTAAAAACAAAACAACCAAGATCCCAGTGGCCATTAGCTAAGGTGATCTCCACACATCCAAATTTGAAGGGGGTGCTGAGACTTGTAAAAATTAAATGTAGGGACATCTCAGTATAAAAACTATTGATAAACTGGTGCCCCTTGAGTTAACAGCTACCCCAGAGACACTGGATGGTGGAGAGCAATTGGGCCAAGATGCGCGACCTAGCAGGGCTGCAGCACGGGGTTCTCAAGATCTATGGAGAGAGCTCCTGGCTAAGGGTCACATTACTGTATATGATACAGCGTATCATTTTTCTCCCGGCCCCAGAACTGTGGGAAACGTTTTCCCCAGAGCGGTTGTGCTCCTTACGTTTTAAAATGGTCATCCCTGTTAAAGAGCAGAGGAAGACCCGAAGAGCGTTAGCCTGTCACGTCCCGACCGATTTCCAACCTATGATGCCCCCAAATCCCGAGCATTTTTAGGAAAATTTTTTATTGGCTCAAACCTTTGCTTTTGGTGAGAAACATCGAAAATTCATAGAGAAATCGCGATCCTGTGCTTAAACCTGTTGAAACAGGTGTCATGCAATCTTACGTTTTCCTTCTTTTTCGGGGTACCTGGCCAAAGAAAACTAACTATGGAAAGGTCAACTAATTCAAGTCACTTTCAATTACGTATTTATTTGTGTATTTGGTACGAATTTATGTGTAGTAACAGACTATATTGGTTTTCATACATTTATATAGGCAGTAGAAGCATTGTTCAGTCACCAAACACATCCACATATGGCACCTTCCTTTATGACATTACCACCTCATCACTTTCACCGTGAATTTCGTCATTGGAGGGACCGTGGGGCATCATACCTTTACTGGCCAGCTTACTGCTAACAGGTGAATATCCCAGTGTGGGGGAGAGGGGGGAGGGGGGGTTAGGTGGGGCCAGACAGTATCCCCGCTTGACAGCAGGTAGAGGAAGGTCTCCCATGTATGCCTACCAAAAATCACTCATGAAACTTGAAAATTGTGCAAATTATGACCTTTGCAATTGTGTAAACATACCCATACCCGTATGTCGATGGGTGTAGCTGTGACAAAACGTCGCGACGTACCCATACGTCGATGGGATTCCTCGGGTTAATGACTAATTCAAGCGGTTTTATAACCCAGAGATTATTAATAAATTAAATGCTACTGTGTTTAACCCTTGTGGAATACTATATTGTAAATACATGAAAATACTTAGGAACTTTCCATTGACCTAACTGTGTCTGCGTGGTAAGATGAAAAGCCCTCATATGAAAAGGTGATGAGGGTTTGATACATTTTTATAAAGATAGATAAGGGAATATTTGGCTTTAGTTTAATTAAAAGATTAAATTAAGTTAGATTCACCTTGTATATTTCATGAAGTAATTTAATTGTATTTAGCCGTGTAATTAATAAATAGTTGGCAACTCTTCAATCCTATAAGGGAAGGAGACTCGCCGTGTTGAACACTATTACCAAAGCCCGTTCAACTAGCATGCTATAAAATACGCACCTAAGGACGCCTGGAAGCTCAGGAAATCCACCGAGACCTTTAGCCCATCGTCATCTGTTGTCCTGACTCCTTATAGCTAAGTAACCTTATTGATTTGGCCAAATCTGAGGGAAACTAGCTAGGATATGAGGAGAATAGTTGCTGGTGAGTTAGAGGATTAATTGCGCTAATTCTCCCAAGAGACTTATATAAATTTACCATTGGTCGTGTTGGGACCAACACTCGTTAGATAAAGGAGTGACTAAATTTTTGACATACACACACACACACACACACACACACACACAATATATATATATATATATATATATATATAATCATCAACAGAAATATTACCAACTACACAGTGGAAGACAGTTACACAATTTACAATGACATGTTTTTTATCATTTTAATTTTTTGACCAGTCAACAGAAATGTAGAATGTGATTTAGTGAGTAATCCTATTATGCTAAGAAAAGTGCCTAAATTAGTGCCTGAAGAATCAGCATTAGCTGTGCCAAATACCCTAACACAAGAACCAGAAAACGATCAACAAATTATAAATTACAAAACACCATCAGAGACGAGCAAGCAGAAAACCATACTCAGGAAACAAAACACACACTAGACGGAGAAGATAAAGAACAGCAAACAGATGCAATAATGTGAATAATGATGACACTTGGTCAGAGTTTTCAGATGTAGATAGTGATCTTTATAAAAATTTACCTCCAGGTCAGGAAAAACGTATAAATTTCCTGTTAATGACGATTGCAAGGAAAACACTGTAAAGATGGTTAACTCATATGCAGCAAGCAGCAATGCAGTATCTTCTCCACAAAATTCCAGTAATACTCGACATCCAGTGTATATTTTTCAAGAAGACACTGATCTCAAAAAATTTTCTGGTACTGAAAAAGACAAGATTGACATAAACACACTTACTGAACAGTGTCAGCAATATTATATTAAGAGAGACATAACAGACATGTGATGACATGTAGTTGTGTATGGTATGTAGGAGGACTGCTGGGCCTTGATAGCAGGCTGTGAAGCCTATGCCCAGAGTCGGACACACAGAAAAAAAAAAAAAAAGACGAGAAAGGAAAAATAGCTGTTTTTTTCAGTTGAATAAACCAAGAACGATGCCCAGCTGGCAATTTGCTCAAGTCAGCCAAGCTGTTGAGAGCTTCAACATTTGAGCAGTTAAGACAGAATTTCTCAGGAAATTCTCTAGAGGCAGGAATTTTCTCGGTGGTATAACCCCAGAATTACACAAAATTGTAGACTTAACTAAGGCAACACACTCAGGCTCAGATCTAGGGGAAATAATAGCAGATATTTCCACTATTAAGAAGACCTTGTTAGCTAGCTTAGAAAACTCAAACAGGGTCACAGCTGATGGAAATACGAGGTGCATTCCAGAAGTGTTGAGACTCTTTTGGGAGAGGCACTTCTAACTGTCCTAGATTATTGTCACTTTAATATATCATTACTACACATCTAATAAGCTAACATGCCAAATTTTGTTTTTCCAAGTTGAAGGAGGCGGCTGTTACAGCACTTTAAACACACTGTACTATACACCGCTTGTCACAGCTGACTAGTTCGCAGAATGCAGTCGGGACACGAAGACAATTTGGAAGCTCGCTACGCAAAAAAGTTTTGTGTTAAACTGGGCAAAAATGCTACAGAAACGTATGAAATGATTCAGACTGCTTATGGATTAACTTGTATGAGCAGAGCATCTGTTTCTTGCTGGCACAAGAGGTTCCAGGACGGCAGAGAGGAGGTGAGAGACGATGAGAGGTGAGGGAGGGAGAGGGACGTTAGAACGCCAGAATTGGTTGAGAAAATTCGCAATTTTCTGGACGAGGACCGTACACAGTTTGGAGTCAGTGTGGCAACTGTACACAGAATTCTTCATGAAGATCTGAACATGCGCAAAATTTGTGCAAAGTTTGTTCCCAGGGTGCTCAGTGACGAACAAAAGGAAAGACGTGTTGGTGACAGCAGGGAGATGGTTGAGTTCATTATCTTGAATCCGAGTGCTCCTGGGGTCTCTGGTGACCTGTGACGAAAGCTGGATCTACTGTCATGATCCAGAGACCAAGAGACAGAGTTCCCAATGGAAGCATTTTGACTCCCCTAGGCCCAAGAAGGCTAGGCAGAGCAAGTCCACTGGGAAGCTCATGATGATCCCCTTCTTCGACAGCAAGGGCATCATCCACATCCACTTGGTTCCCTCCGGCCAGACAGTCAACAAAGAATATTATGTGGAGGTTTTGAGGGAGTTCAGGAAGAGATTTCGTCGCAACAGGCCAGAGCTCTTCAAATCGGGTCGTTGGCACCTGCACCAGGACAATGCACCAGTCCACAATTCCATCCTGGTGACCAACTACTTGACAGAGATGGGCTTCAAGACTGTCCCTCACCCTCCCTACAGTCCAGACTTTGCCCCCTGCGATTTCTGGTTATTCCCCAAGCTGAAGGAGAACCTCAGGGGCAGTCGTTTTGAAGATGTTGCGATGAAGGATGCTGTGACAAGGGTCCTAGACACCTTTACTTTGGAGGACTACGAGGGGATCTTCAAGAAGTGGCTGCAGAGCTACAACAAGTGCATTGAAGCTGGAGAGTCCTATTTTGAAGGAGATTTGAGTTTTGCCCTTTTTTTTAAATAAATAAAACTTCAAAGCTGGAGTGACTGAACCATCACAGGCCAACAGGGCAGGGATCAAAGTGCCAGAAATTGTAGCAGTGAGGAAACTTCCATCAAGACTGATTGGGGAACTTTAGAAATAAGACAACCCTTTGGATGTATGATTGTCTGTCTATTGTCAGATGTCTTAAACCCATAATGGGTGGCCACAAACAAATCGCCTCCATGTTACCCTGTCCCCTGCCATTTCACTACCCACCCTCCAGATCAAACCCTTCTCTCTCATATACCTCTCCATTCCATTCTTCCATCTCATCCTCGGCTTCCCCCTCCCTCTGCTTCCCTCCACGTCACTCACATACACTCTCCTTGTTAGTCTCTCGCTCTCCATCCTCTCCACATGGCCAAACCACCTCACTGAATTCCTCCTTATGCTTTCTATCACAACCACATTTACATCACATTGCTCCTTCACTTCCTCATTTGTCAGTGTCTCTCCATGTAACTCCACATGCTTCTCTTAAATAACTCATTTCCACTGCTCTAACTCTTGACTTGTGTCCATCCAACAAGGTCCAAGCTTCACTTCTGTACGTTAGAGTTGGTATCACAATATCATCATGCAGGAACTTTTTTTTTACTACCATGCTCACTTCCCTATTTCTTTTCACTGCTTTCAAAGTATCAGTCACCTTTCTTCCTTTGTTGTACCCTTTCAAGCACTTCATCCTCCAAACTTTCATCCTTATTCATCACACTGGCCAAGTACTTAAATGCACTCACATTTTCCATTTCATCATCATCCAACCTCACTATATATTCAGTGACTTCATTTCTTTCGAGGACCATAACTATACTCTTCCCAACAATCAGCTTTAGATTCCGTTTCTTACACACTTTCCCAAACTAAATCACCAAGCCTTGAAGTTCTCCTTCATCTTCACTTAACACTACAGTATCATCTGCAAACAACAATACAGAAAGTTTCCAAATGCTGCCCTCTCTCATTAGGGTTGCTCCAGCATCCACTTCTCTACCTTGTATTCCTTTTATAACCCCATCCATATACAGACTGAACAACCATGGAGACATGACCCATCCCTGTTTCAGTCCAACATTCAGACAGAAAAATTCACTCAGTTCACCATCCACACGCACTGCAGCCTTAGCACTCATACATACTCTTCACGACATTCAACAACTTCCCATTTATTCCACATATTCTTACTATTTTCCACATTCTTTGTTTATCCACTTTGTCATATGCTTTCTCCAAATCCTTGAAGGCAGCATACAACTTCTTTCTCTTCTCTAGAAACTTTTCCACCAAAGGCCTAAGGATGAATATCTGAACTACACAACCTCTTCCCTTCCCAAAAGCTCACTGTTCTCCAACTAATTCCTTTCTTATTTTCCTAACTCTGTCAATAAGTATCCTACCATATACTTTTCCTATTACACTCAGAAAACAAATGCCTCTGTGATGAGCATATATTTTATCCCCTTCTTCCTACATATATGGCATTAATTGTACCTGACTTCCAATCCTCCGTGAGCCTACCTTCCTCCCAGGCCAATCAGCACATCTTGCATATCCATTCTACTTCTGTCTCTTCCCCAAGCATCATCATTTCACCACACACTCCATTAATTCCTGGAGTTTTCCTTATTTTGACTTTCTTCATTGCTTCCACTACCTCCATCCTACTGATTTCTTCCTCTTTTCTCACCTCTCTCTTCTCCCAGCCATTCCCCTGCCACTTATACTCGCATTACTTTCATTTTCTATGTATGATTGTATTGGAAGTATTTGTAGAGGAAGGCCATTGTCCTAAGGTGTAAAATGGTACTCTTGCATGAGGTATGCGTAACTGTGATAGTAATAAAAAACAAAAAACTCAGTCGTATACTCAGTTGACATAAGCTCTTCTTTTTCTTAGGAACCAAAGAGTGCAATTGATGCTTTGCTTTGGACCTTAATGCCATTGTGAAATTGCTATTTCCTTTTGACTGGTGCTCAAGTAACTTTACAAGTAATGATGTGTAGCATGATTTTAACTGAGAATTGTTCTCAAGTTTGTAGTTGGGTGATGGCTTATTCACTTTTGACACTCATAGTTTGTTTATTACTTGGTAATCTGTGGGAGACAGGTTACACTTACAGGCTGCCGACCTTTTCCCCCCGGCCTGTTGGGACGTGGCCTGACTTGAGTAAACCTTATTTAAAGGAACTGGTTTGGGGAAGGCGGTGGCTCAATCGGTAGAGAGGTGGCCTGCAGTCCTAACGGACTCAGGTTCAAATCCCCGCTGGAGAAGGGAACAGTTTATGGATGTGAATTTTATTAACCAGAGGACTCCCATCGAGGTATGGGTACGTCGCAACATTTTGTCACAGGTACACCCATCAATATACGGGTACGTCGCGCAATTGCAAGGGTCATAATTTGCACAATTTTCAAGTTTCATGGGTGATTTTTGGTAGGCATATGTGGGAGATCTTCCTCTACCTGCTGTCAAGTGGGGATACTGTCTGGCCCCACCTAACCCCCCCTCCCCCCTCCCCCCACACTGGGCAATTTACCTGTTAGCAGTAACCTGGCCAGTAAAGGTAGGTTGCCCCACGGTCTCTCCAATGACGAAATTCACTGTGAAAGTGATTCCTGAGGTGGAGGACAAAGAAATAAAGAAGCTAGAGCAAGAAACAAACAGAAGTGATGAGGTGGTAATGTCATAAAGGAAGGTGCCATATTGGATGTGTTTGGTGACTGAACAATGCTTCTATTGCCTATATAAATGTGTGAAAACCAATATAGTCTTGTACTACACATAAATTCGTACCAAATACATAAATAAATACATAATTAGAGTGACTTGAATTAGTTAACCCTTCCATAGTTCGTTTTCTTTAGCCAGGTACCCTGAGAAAGAGAGAAACTTAAGGCTGACTCATCACCTGTAGCACCATTTATAGCCTCAGGAGGGCGATTTCTCTATGAATTTTCGATGTTTCTCACCAAAAGCGAAGGTTTGAGCCCCCCCCAGAAAAAAAAATCCGAAAATGCTCGGGACTGGGAGGTATCGGAGGTTGGAAATCGGTCGGGACATGACGGGTTAAATCAGGCTTTACTGATCTACCAGTAGACCTGCCAACATGTCGTAAAAATACACCCGCTAATACCAATACATCAGTCCTGTATGAGACAGCCCTAGCATGTATTCAATGTGGACGGTAGGTGTTAGCGCCGAAGTGGTGAGATGTAGAGGTGAATGGTATGTAGGAGGACTGCTGGGCCTTGACAGCAGGCTTTGAATCGTATGCCCAGAGTCGGACACATTATAAAAAAAAGAAAAAAAAGCTTGGAAGTATGAATAGTGAAAGAAATTGTATGAAGTTTCATAGCTGAAGCTCAGTTCAGTCTTCTGAGCTTGCACTAATTGCCTTGTCTGGCAGTTTACTTTGGGAAAGGAAACAGCCGCCCTGGGAAAATCAGACTATGACATCTCTGTGATGTGTCACTAAGGACTGTACTGTGGTATGCAAAAAGCCAGTTTAGAGAGGATGTTGCTTGTGCATTGGTTGCACTTTATTCCCTCCCTCCGATTATTTATAAGAACATTCTCCTTTATTTAAGTATCATCTGGCCCAAGGTCATTTTGAATTATTTGTCTGAATGCCTTAGTAGCGATTCTCTACACATTCTCCGTTATTACATTCCGAAGTGACATCACTCTACCAAAAATATAAATTTGGGAGAGGATAATCAGTTGTTCAGGCTGAAAATAGATGTCAGTGATATTTTTACTCCTTACACCGTAACATCCCATGATTTTATACATTTTTGTCACGATGTTATGCATTCTTTAAACTGATTCAGTATTTTTTTTTTTTTTTTTAGTTGAACGATGACACTTGAGACTATTATATTACCAATGTGTTCCTATATATTTTGTGATATTTATCCACATTACTAAAAGGTAATATCATGGCTAGTTTAAAAGTTGTATCATAAGGGTCCCTAATGTGAGGTGTAGTGCTTCACTGACGGGAGAGTTGCTATCTCTCTCTCTGCTGACACTTCTGCAGGGCAAAACAGTGTCCCCCAGCCTGAAGCCTTTTATTCTCCCAGCCCCCTTATGAGTTAATACCTCGACTTCTAATCCCTTAAAAGGTATTTTAATAGTATTAGACCTGTGCTAGTAATGTTTTGAAAATGAAGTCTTCCATGTAAGTTATGAGATACGGAATGAAGTACTGAACAGCTGTTGAGTGCAGAACAGTTATGTCAGCAGCTTGCCACCCTAGAGTAAAACTATGCAGTCTCTTACAGTATTCTGATACAAAAAACTTTATGATATAAGGGTGATGAGTTCTTATCCTGTGCAGTATCACCCTAACGACTAATGGTTAGGGTGGTCATAGGGGAAGCTGCATTATCTTTATTCCCAGATAAACCCCTGTGAAAATTTGTATATTCCACATTAAAGTATGATACTTTCATCTTGGCTGTTTGCTTGAAACTACCTGAAAGTTCTAACAGTTTCAGGGGTGTAAATCTGAGAGTGGACTTCAACCAAGTTCTGGCACAGTATTTTATCTTCGATATATCCCTGGTGTCAACTAGTATGTATATAGATACAGTGAGTTAATAAAGGACCACCATCTACAGTAATGTGTTTTATCGACATCCTGATATCTCTACTCTCCTTCCCCAAAAAATACAATGGAAACTTCTCAGCAGAGTCAAGAATTTGGATGTCGTACTAAATTGAAGGGTCAGTGCTACCACATATATCTTGTGCCCTTCACCAAGTCATAGTGTGGACACCTCTTTACATTAGACCCATTTATTATTTTTTTGAGATGCACATACAACAGTCCCAAACTTTTCATATATTCATGAACTTAAGTTAAACTTACTGGTCGATTATTGAAAGTGGTTGTTTTAGCCAGTACAGTGACTATTGATAAATACTTCACAGACGATCGCTCAGATTATACTAGAGGTAATGGGCAAACGATTTCAGCCACATGAAGCTAAACATATCTTCTT
>JAGKTI010020282.1:0-16432 GCA_018397915.1 Birgus latro | reverse complement strand
AGAGAGAGAGAGAGAGAGAGAGAGAGAGAGAGAGAGAGAGAGAGTATTTGTGTATGTGTATGTGTGTGTGTGTGTGTGTGTGTTGATATTAAAGGCAGAGGGTTTTATTGATAATGGTTAGAGAAATATGTGTTGGTGATAGTGATGGTAAAAGTAAGGCTGGTTGTGGTGAGTGTAGTGGTGACGGGCAGGCGATACAGTGACAATTGATTACAAAGAAAGCAAAGGAAGAACAGGAATAGGGTGGAGGGTTGTAGGTAAACTAAGCATATTACTACTACTACTACTACTATAACTACTACTACTACTACTATAACTATTGCTACAACTACTACTACTGCTTCTACTACTAACCACCACCACCATAACAACATCAACCATCATCATCATCATCATCATCATCATCATCATCTCGACCTCTATTCCCACCAAAGAATAAGGTCAGATATAGTCCAGCGAGCAAAAAAATAAATAAATAAATAAGAAATATAAAAATATAAAAAATAAAAGCTGACAGGTGAAGAATTATAAAAAATCCTGCCCAATTAAATAACAAAAATTACGATAGACACTAAACAATACAATATCGAAATACTCAGAGCTTATTCTTCACTGTCCTCCTTCACCACCTCCGAAGACGAATGAAATTGTCTTAAGGTAGCCGAAAAAAAAGACGCTCTCGGGCTGAAGATGTCAAAATAGGACAAAAGAAAAAAAAAACTTCTGCTAAGGAGGCTCCCTAACACCTATTCCTTAGCGATTCATTTTCCTAACTTCTCATTACTATCCCTAGTTTGCTTCTTATGTCTTTTCAGTTTTAACATAAATTACTTGAATAACACACAATAATAGAGTAACGGAGCAGAATCAGAAATAAATCGGTAAGGAAGAGGTGCTAGGAAGCTTCCCGACAACACGAGAATTCCTCCCTTAGGCTCTGTTCTCGTCAGTCAAGGTAGCTCCCTAACACCTCTTCCTCAGTGATTTATTCTATGGACATAGGTGGCTGCCATTCCTTTATACACTACTTATCCAGGGTATGGTGATATTACAAGGATTTATGTAACACAGAAGAGGACAGTAAGGTGTAATAAGTAAAATAAATAGCTTAGGAAAAGGTGTTACGTGGCCTTCTCAGTCGATGAAACTACGTGCCTTATTGTTAATTTACGTTGCAATACACGGTTTATGGATCTTTTGTAGCGAGTTATGCAATATTTCACCTCATAGTTATGTCTTGTTGATACATTTGTTATATTCAACATCATTTCCGTCTCTTGTAGCGATTCACGATGTATTTCACATTATAAATACCTCTTATAGGGATTTAAGGTACATCTAATCTCCTTATATATCGCTGCAATGATTTATGACGCAGTTCAGACCTTATATTATCTCTCACATGTCAGTTATTTCATTTTAATATCAACACAGTCTGCATCAGTAACATTAAAAAAGAATATTAATCCTTTGTACACACTGACGTCTTAGGGAGCCTGTCCTTCCTCCTTCCAGACGATTTCATTCGGCACAAGATAAATTTTTGAGCTGGAGTGGTTAGACACAGCCTTTCTAGACTCCTTTAACTACCAGGGGGATCTTAGAAGCTGAGGAAAATCGTCTGGTATAAAGAAGAATACATTAAAGATCAAGGAAATAAGATTCTGTATATTAGGTAAAGTAATTCGCTGAGGATGTGATAAAAAATGCTAAGCCAGTGAGAATATTAACACTTATTAGGGTGTTATTAGCCTCTTCAGTACGATGTCTTATTTGCATTAATGTAGCCCATTATTTGAGGTTTATGGTCAACCAAGGAAGGATCTGTAGCAGTGAAAAGGTTGGTAAATATTTCTCCCAAGCTAAATGAAATCGTCTAAACACACTCACTTACACTCTCCCTCCCTCCCTCCCTCCCTCCATCTTTCTTTCTCTCTCTCTCTCTCTCTCTCACACACACACACACACACACACACACGCACGCACACGAGTACATTCTCTGACTGAAGGGGTTAGGAGATGCCCTTTGTAACCAGACATGCCACGCATTCCCAGACAAGAGAAGCTATTGGGCACGTCCTGAAGTCTTTTGTACTCAACTGTTTCTCTCCCTCCCTTCCCCCCCCCTCTCTCTCTCTTTATTAACGGTACTTTTTTTTTGTATCCTTTGGCCCGTTTCACTGATCTCTCTGTTGGAACTTTAAATAAGTCTATAATTTTTGCACACTCCTGTTTTCGTTATCAAAATTCTCGCTGCAAATGATTAACTGGAATATAAAGTATGATGATAATGATGATGATGGTGATGGTTGTGGTGGAGTATGGTGATGGAGATAGTGGTAGTGCCTGTGACGATGATGATGATGGTTGTGACGATGATGGTGATGGTTGTGGTGGAGGCTACGTGATGGGGATAGTGTGGTGCTTGTTATGATGATGATAATGTTGATGGCTGTGATGATGGTGATAGTGGTAGTGCTTGTGATGATGATGGTGATGATCCTTGAAAATGGTCAAGGCAAAATCAGGGCCATTGCACATTCAGACTTCCAAATTCGTGAAAAGGTCAAGAGAACTAACTTGACACTTTCTAAAATCTCTCTGTTCACCACCACATCCCACTGAAAGCCATCTCGCTCGGTAACCATTACGTATTTATTTATTTATTTTACGTCTGTCTACATTATGTGACCAAATCGCTTATAAACCTTCACAAAATTCTTATCAAGTCAACAGGCTTCACTATATCATCTACCTATATCAGATTTTAAATATTCCTTCCTTCAGGATTTTTTTCAATATCTTCACTCGTCTTTCACATCACCTGCCTTGACCTCCTCATGACCCAGTTCCCACAGTTAAGGTGACCCGTAAATAAAACTCTACTTGAAATTCACCCGGAGGATACCTTGTGTCTTGCGAGGACGGCTCAATCTGCTGGTGTGGGCGTGGGTGGGCAGTAGCAAATGGGTAAAGGATACGCTAGACACTGATAACTTCGACTGAGATCCCCGGTAAGACGCGGTATACTGAACAACTTTGGGGACTTAAGATCGTTTGTAAATATGGACAGCGATATTCAAAGTTCATGGAGAGAGAGAGAGAGAGAGAGAGAGAGAGAGAGAGAGAGAGAGAGAGAGAGAGAGAAGCAGCTCAAATTATACAACAACAAGGGGTAAATATACCAAGCCTCTTAAGGAACTGGTGAAAGTATATAAAGGAGAATAGTTAGGTCTTAGGGGTGGAGTCAAGGGATTCCAGGGGCTTGAAAGGTGAGTGAGTGGCAGTGTGGCCCATTTTCGCTGGCTAGTTCGCAGTGAGAATTCATCTGATTTTGTGTTTTTATTTTTATCCTGTTTGTACTCTACCCATCCCAGTCATAACAGTGGAACTGATGATGATGATGATGATAATGATGATGATGATGATGATGATGAGGAGGAGGAGGAGGAGATGGAGGAGGGAGAGGAGGATGAGGAGGAGGATTATAATGAGGATGAGGAGTAGGAAGAGGAGGAAGAGGAGGAGGGGTAGGAAGAGAAAGAAGAGGAGGAGGAGGAGGAAGAGGAGGAGGAGGAGGAGGAGTAGGAAGAGGAGGAGGAGTAGGAAGATGAGGAGGAGAGAGTTGATGATAATGACAATGATTATCATGATGATGAGGAGGAGAAGGAGGGGGTGGAGGGAGATGATGATGATGATGATGATGATGATGATGATGATGATGATCCTACATACGTGTTTTTCATGATCCTGTTTCTGAATCCTACCCACACGTAGACGAGTGGAAGGATGGATGGAAAAGAATTAGGAGAGTGATTGATGTTTGAAATAGTTAGGGTGGAGAGTTGAAAAATAGCCAGACTGATACATTGATGGATGGATGGATGGATGAGTGGAAGAAGAAAGGAGAAGTAGGATGATGGGTGGATGGTACAGACTTAGGATGGTGGGTGGATGGGTGGATGGAAGAGGGTTAGAATGATGGTTGGATGAAAATGAATCAGAGGAATGACTCGATGAAGGAAAGTTGGGAAGAAGGATGGTTGGATGGATGGGTGGATAGATCAAGGTAATGGAAAAATGGATGGAATAGAGTTTGGATGATGAGAAGGATGAATGTAGCAGTCAGGATGGTGGATGGATGGGTGGATGAAGGCATATGACAGCTCGGATGTTGGATGGATGGATGAATATAACTGAGCTAGAACTGAGGATGGATGGATGTATATATATAACAGCTAAGAATGTAGAGGATGTGTGGATGAATGGATGGATGGATATATGAATGACTGAGTGAAAATAACAGACCTAAGATGATGGAAAGATGGATGGATGGAAGGATGGATGGAACAAGGTCAGAATGGTGAAGGCGAGACTAAAAAAGATAATGATCAGATCAAAACAAGGACACCTAAAAATAACACGACGGGAAGAGGGGTGCAAGTTCTTTTACATAACCCCTGTCACCCCTGCCCTGCCCTGCCACCCCTGCCCTGTCCTGTCACCCCCAATCCACTCTTACTGTATCCTCTTCATACCAGCCAGTCTGGGGAGAGGACGCCCTTGCTGGGGTGAAGAGGAGAGGCCCTAACGTGGACAGGGGGAGAAAGAGCAGGATTCAGACATTCCTTCACCCCCTGCCTCTCCTCTCCCCCATTTCTCCTCCCTCCACCTCCCCTCTCACTTCCTTCCTGGCTCCTCCCCCTCCATCATTTACCCCTCTCTCCCCTCTATCCTTCCCTAACTCTCCCCTACCTGAGTTTTTCCCCTTTTTAACCCTTCCCCTTCCTCTCCTCCCCTTCCATTCCCCCTCCTTAGTATCCCTCTTTCACTTTTCCCCTACCCCATCCATCCTTCACCTTTGTCTGCCTTCCCTCATCTCAGTCCTCATCTTCATTCCTCTCCTCCTCTCCCTCCTCTCCTTCCCTGGCTTTTCCCCTCTTCCATCTTCCTTCACCTTTGTCTCCCTTCCATCACCCATCATTTTCCATTCCCTCAGCCGCCTCTACTCCATCGTCCGTGCTTCCCTTTCTTGACTTTTTACCCTCCCCCACTATCCATTCCCCCTCTGTCTCCTTTTTCTCATCCCTCATTTCCCCTTCCCTACCCTCCTCTGCTATTCCTTTCCCTCTCCTCTCTTTCCCTTCCCTGTCTCTCTCCTTTCCCACCCTCCCTTTGCATCTGTTTGTCTTCTCTCACGCATCATCTCCTCTCGCCTCTAAACCTCCCCAGCCCTTCACATCCTTGGTTGTTCTTTCTTACCCACCCTTCTATCCCTCCGTCTCTCTAAGTATTTGCCTCTTTTTTTCCCCTACCGAGTATACTACTTTTAAAAGCCTGGAGGTCATAGACAAGAGGAAAGACGGGACTGGGACTGATTGAAGAAAGTACCAGGGTTGACTAGTTTGGGTCCCTTCCCTCTCTAACACCTCTCCCTAACCATCTCCTATTCTTCTCCTACTCTCTTACCATCCACAACCCTTCTCCTCCCTTCTCCTCTTAATCTCCTTTCCATCGACTAACTCCCATTCCTGTCCTTTCTCCCTCTTTCGACACCTCTCCAACCTCCCCCTCTCTGCTTCTACTCTTTTCTCTGCTTACCTCAGTCACCACTCCTTCCCTTTCTCTCTCTCTCTTCTGACATCATTTCCTAACCATCCACAAGCCTTCTCCTCTATTCTTCCTTTACCTTCTACACTTACCTCCATCCCTCACTCCTTCTACCCTTTCCTGCTTTTCTGACCTCTCTCCCTAACCATCCACTACCCATCTCCCTTCTCCATCTACCCTCCTCTCCCTGACTAACCCCCACCTTCTTCCTTCAGCCAGTCCCTCTGTGAGCTGCCTCGAAATGACACAGAGAAGAGCAACTAAAACTGTCCCATCACAGCATCATCTCTACGAATAACGACTTGGAAGGGAAATAAGCGTACACAATCCCTAATATTTCGTCGACAAAGGGAGATATCACCCAAGCATATAATATTCTACGTAAAATTGATGAAGTCGGCTATGCACACTAGTTCGCAATACAAAATCATACTCAAACCTGATATAGCGAGATGAAACACAAGAATACATGGTGCAATAAATTTAAAGGAAAAAATAACCTTAATAATTACACGGTGGAAAATTGGAATAGCCTACCAGAAAGAGGCGACAGTGCTACAGGTATGAGCGAATTTAAAGTCTAATTTGATAACAACATTGTCACTTTAGGACCTGACTCATTTTCAATGTGTGTGTGTGTGTGTGTGTGTGTATGTGTGTGTGTGTGTGTTTTGGCCTATTTCTGCTACTTTCAAGCGATTTTTTGCATCTTTGATTAGCACTCTTGTAAGAAAGGGATGAAGACCACTGCACCCTTCTCATGTTAACTTTACTTGGATTTTCGTCCTTTTGCAAATTATTTCATGTAACTGAGTGGCAAAGAAATACAGCGGTACGTCTCTACACCCTTTCCACAGGACTTCTTCGTGACTAGCTTAACATTCCAAAGTTAATCTACTGTTACAACGCAGCATTGAAGATGGAGAGATTTTTATAAGGCCAAGTTGGAGTGAAAATAGTATACTTATTCAATCATTTCTTAGACTCTCACCTGGGCTCCTTAAGATCACCTGGAGATGAGAAGAGAGAGACATAAGACGCTCTTGGGTGAAGGGATTAGAGGCGTCTAGTTTCCTACGTACTCCCATACACAGTAAGAAAAATAACTTCAGCTTGATTGCGTGTTAGGGTGTCTTGTTTTTGTTATCTTTCTGTTTTGGGGAGATTTTTTGGGCTTGAAGAGGTTTGATGTAGGCTTCGGTAGTCGATTTATAGCTAGTGGTCTTTCCATAGATTAATAAAATAGCTTGTAAAAGGCGGATCATGTTGGACTGATCTGAAATATACAACGCTGAAAAGTCGAAAATAATCTCAGACGCTTCCTCTTATTACTATTATTATTATTATTATTATTATTATTATTATTATTATTATTATTTTTATTTTTCTCTTCCTCCTGGTCCTCCTTCTCTTTCTTTCTTCTTCTTCTTCTTGTTCTTTTTCTTCTGTTTTTTCTTCTTTCTCTTCTACTTTTCTTTTCTTCTCCTCCTCCTCCTCCTCCTTCTTTATCTCCTCCTCCTCCTCCTCCTCCTCCTCTTCCTCCTCCTTCTGCTCTTCTTTCTTTTGCAATCAATCCACCACAAAACGATTATATTTAAACCTGGACGTGTATGAATAAAGAATGGGTTGATGACTGATATAGCAAGGCCATCCAGTTGAAAAATAATCTAAGCTGAATATAATCGTTTGAAAATAGGGAAAATAAAAGGATAAATACGTCATAGAGATTTGTTATATTTTTAGTAAAGTCGTCTGGGGGCAGCAAAAAAAAAAAAAAAAATAAATCAAATGCCCAAACTGGAAGGATGAATGATTCTCTTAGTGTCCTTACCTTCCCCATATTTCCCCTCTCTTGTCTTTTCATTCGCATTCCTTCCAAGACGTTTTTTCCCCACTGCCACCCTCCTCTCTCCTCACCTGTCCTGCCCCCATCTCAACACCTGCAGCTCAAGGACGCATTTTATATTCATTCCACCTCGAGACGATTTTTGTTTAAGGTGGACTTTCTTAACTGGATGTATAATGGTGCCTTGGTAATTTCCTCCACCTCTACACTGAATATTTTACCGGTGAATAATATCGTGAATAATATCGAATGGTGGTTGATTAAGATGAAAAAAGAAAATGTGAGATATTAGTGACGTGGTCCACCCCTTCCTTCCTTCCATCACCTCCCATCTCCACTCCTATCTTCTTCCCTTCCACCCTCTCCATAATTCACGTCTCAGAGCCCCGCCATGTCTCCCTCCCCAGCTCTCCCTTCCCCCTTCCCTTCCCTCCCTCTTCCCCTTGTCCTTCGTCCTTCCCCCATCTGTTTCCCTATAATTATCCTTCCCTCTTCCCTCCTTCCTTCTCTATAATCTCCCTCTCCTCTCTTGTTTCATTTCCCTCCTTTATTTCTCCCTCTTTTTTTTTCTCCTTTGCCTCCTCCTCTTCCGTCTTCCACATTCCTCCCTCCCTCATTCTCCCCCCTCTCCCCTACTCTTATATCTGCTACCCTACCTCATCCTTCAGTGCCTTATTTGTCTCTCTCATCTTTCCTTTTCTCCCTTTTCCCTTCCTACCTTTCCTTCCCTACTTCGCTTGCCTCTGCCTCACCTACCTAACTGCCTCACCTACCTCCCTGCCTCACCTACTTTTAGTGCCTTACCTGCCTCATTTACTACCAAGTCAGGTGTGCCTCGAGGGAAGATGTACACAAGCTGAGCATCTCTAACTAACCCACCTCACATGCCTCACCTCCTTATTGTTCCTGCCTCACCTAATTCACTTGCCTCACCTCCTTCATGTTCCTCCCTCACTAACTTCACTTGCCTCACCTCCTTCATGATCCTGCCTCATTTATTTCGCCTACCTCAACTACTTCATGCTCCTGCCTCACCTCCTTCATATTCCTGCCTTACTAACTTCACTTGTCTCACCTACTTCATGAAACTGCCTAATCTACTTCGCCTATCTCACCTACTTTACGTACCTGCTTCATCTACTTTCACTTACCTACCACCCACCCAGGAAGGCCCAGGAGAAAAAAATGCATACCAAAGATTTCTAAGCATACCTCTGTTACTTATCTACCTCACTTTCCTTGCATTCTACCTCTACTACCCATCCTACCTCCCTAACATACTTACCCACCCCACCTCCCCTTCCTTTATTACCTATCCTATTTACCTATTTCTACCTATCCTACCTTCCACCTCCCCTTTTCTCACCTTCCTTACCCTACGACATTTTCTTTAACCACTTTACCATATCCACCTTGTCACCTTCATTTCCTCTACCCTCATCTACTCCACCTCCTCCCCTCCTGTCACCTACTTCTACCTCTCTTACCTACTTCACCTACTTCATTATCTCCACATGTCACATCTACCCATACCCTCTTCCTCCCTCTCCATCTCCTACCTTACCCATCTCGCCTGCCTCACCATCTCGTACCTATTCACCTCCCTTCCTACCTCATCTACTTACCATTTCCCCTTCCCTCATCTACCTGCCTACCTCTCTTCACCTTGACTCCCGAACCCATCCTGCTACCTTTCCTGCTCACCTGCCTTACTTGCACTCCTTCCTCACCCGCTTCTTTTCCTTCTTCATCTTCCATTGAATATTAAAGGAAGAACTCAACTTAATCTTGCTTTTAAGTATTCCTGATTTTTTTTTTTTTTTGCTAAATAAATGTCAGTAGGAAAATAAATTAGGTCATACAGTCAGTAAAATCATTGTTTTTTGGTAGAATAAATTAATCCTTCTCTCCTAATTATAGACAGGTAGCTAGACATAGGTAGATAGATAGATGGACAGGTAGATAGATGGATAGATAGAAAGACAGATAGATAGATGGACAGACAGACAGACAGATAGATGAATAGATAGATAGATAAATAGATAGATAGATACTGTATAAGTGAGAGGGTGCAACCACTATCCACACACTTGATGCAAAGCTGCCATTGCGTGATTCTGCACTGAGTGACAAGCCAAATGATTTCTTGCAGCCCACATATCTTTAACCACACTGGGTTGTAGCCACATAACCAAAGAGATGCCTGGTGGACTAGTGGATTAAGGTGCTCTGAAGGATGGAACCCAGGAGGACTTATATACGATGAGTGGTTGGGGATTCAGTGTTCATGTAATGCCACTCAGGGAAGAGCGACTGGTCAAATATTGCGTTAAATATTGGGGTTGAGTTGCCAAGCCCGAGTCCCTGCCCTCCTGGTGGGAAAATGGATGATTGTGTGTGTGTGTGTGTGTGTGTGTGTGTGTGTGTGTGTGCTATTTTTGGAACGGGGTTAGCCATTAAAATCATCCAGTATCTTTAAATAGTTTCTATAAATTTTTAGTTGGCAAAATATAAACTTCAAATTAAATATCAAAAAAGTTTCGCCATTTCCCCTCTCTCACCTATTTCACCTGCACCACCTTAATTAATCTACCTTTCTTCCTTATCCACGTTACTTTTCTCTTATGAGGTCTCGTACTCCCAGCTACCTCACCTGGCCTTACCTGTTTTGCCTACCTGACCTGTCACTCCTGCTGCTTTCTCTGCCTCACTTACCTCAGCTGTTTACCTTACCTCCTCTCCTGTCATTGCTATGTAGCCAGCATCCTCCTTTCTTTCTCATAACTTCCTAACTTCACCTCTTGTTCCTACTCACCATCTCTGTCTCCTGTCACGCTCCCAGGCTTCATTTATCTATCTGTCTATTTATCTGTCTATATCTATAGATAATTTATAGATAAACGATAGATACATAGGCTACATGAAACTTATAGACAATAGGTGAAGCATACAGACCATTGATAAAACAAATATAAACGATAGAGAGATCACGCAGGTAAAGAAATAGATGTATAAGGTAAATGAGGCGGATACAGACGCCATGGTAAGTCACTCAGCGATAGATTAAAATAGATACAACAGCCGATAGATGAATTATATCACCTTAGCAGCCCTGTTACACTTACTGTCACATCCATCCTCACTATCCTCACTTACCTCACCTACTTGTCTATCCTGTGCTACTTATTTTACTTACAGCTACACTTAACTCCACAGTCGTCCTTACTAACCTTACCTACCTATTCTGCCTACTTATCCTAACACTGAATCTATCTTATCACGCTGTCACACCTTACCACACTGCTCACCACACATCCATCCTCACTCACCTCAGCTGTCTTACTCACCTACCCTATCCTACCTTCTCAATCTACGTCCTCTGCCTATTCTACCTTCTCATCCCCTGCTCCTATCCTACCCTAATGTCTTATCTCACCTTCCCTACTAATCTACTTTATTATCCTACCCCATTACCATACCTATTCTGTCTCCTCATCATGTCACATCTACCTGTTCCACCCCAGTCTTATCAGCAGTATCACCTGTCCTACCCCATCTCTTCTACCTTACCCATCTACCCTACTTCACCTCCCCTTAGGCAAGAAGATGCGCACCAACCTGTCCTGCCAAACCAGCATGTGAGGATGAGGGAGTTGCGACCTTGGCTGGACTCTACGCCACCGCAGAGCCAGTTTCCTTGAAGGCGAGCCACGTTCCAGCGTCCTCACAGCCCTTATATAAAGAGGGATCGGTGCTGAGGGAGACACAGCCGCATCCACCCTCACACAGTCAACATGAAGACAGTGAGTTGATCCCCACAGGCACAAAGTCCAAAGCTTCCAGGCCCAGCGGAAAAAACGCTTTGCTATCATTTTTTTTATACACTTTTCTAACTGTTGCCGAACACGATCATTCTGCCACTAAAAATGCTTGCAAACAATTCTGAACACCCACTGAACACACTTGCAACAATTTTGAACACTCACTGAACACACTTGCAACAATTTTGAACACTCACTGAACACGCAACAATTCTGAACACCCACTGAACACACATGCAACCCATTCTGAACACACTTTGAGCGCACAACCAATTCTGAACACTTTTTGAACCCTTATGAACACGATCATTCTTCCACTGAAAACTTGCTATCACATTTGAACATTTTCGAACTTGTACTCTGTACAAGTAAAATTTTTGAACACTTCTGAAAAATTTCTTGACCTGAGGAACATTTATCATTGTCAATTTATACACGTTTCTGAACAATTTTGAACACTTAAATAACCTGAACATCACTGAAACCTTGTGAACATTTAAATATCTGAACACTTTGAACACCAAACAATCATATTATAACTGAAAGCTTACATACATTCTGAACAAAAATGAACTCTTTTGAACACTGAACATCCTGGAAACGTAAGCATTTTTTTTTAACAGCACTGAACACTTACACACCTCTAACATCACTAAGCACTTGAACATTATGAACACTGAAGACTTGAAATAGTGCGAATATCAGTGGAAACTTACGAAGATCTGTATAGTATTGTATAACCTTAAATATTTCCAAAATTTCACTGGTCTCAGAAGGCCTAGATGTTGCTAAAATTTCTGCCGTATGAAGACAAAGAATATCACTGGAAACTTTAAAAATTTCTATTATTATTTAAGGTATTTGCAAAAAAGAAAAAAAAATAAGAGCAGTCATTTTTTTTCCCACAGAGACAAGAAATTTATCATTATTTATATTCCAGTCAAATTATTTCCGTGGTTAATCGTTTCAAAAAAACACAAAAACTAAAATAAAAATCAAAGAAAAAAAAGGAGGCTAAGGACATACATAAACTAATACCAAATATATCAGTTTAAATGTATATCACACTAGGTATCACAAGCTTGAAATTAATGCTACTCTAAAAAGCATAAAAAAAAAAGCTGTTTCATTACACGGTGTACCCAACAATATTATTTCTGCTTCCTGTCAACCACCCAATCCCGGAGTTCATCCAGGGTGAAGGTGCCAAGTGTAATCCCTTTTTAATGTAGCCCAGTGTCACTTCTTTAAGCTACACTATGGCCCTTTCCTCACGTACTCCTCTGCTGCATAAATCCACCTCGTTCTCATCCTTCCTCTCCTGAGTCTGCTTACTCAACTTTGTGATTCAGATTCCATTATTCTCTCTCTTTCTCACTCTCTCTCTCTCTCTCTCTCTCTCTCTCTCTCTCTCTCTCTCTCTCCATGCCTTATCTCGTGTATTGCCCTTCTACCCTCGTCTCAGATCATCTTTGCCTGCCTGCTGGCCGCCGCCCTAGCCGCCCCTCAGTCCCGATCCGACCCTGACTTTATCGGCATCGTAAGGGATGAGCGAATCGACAATGGCGACGGAAACTTTCAATTCGAGTTCGAGACCGAGAACGGCATCTTCAAGAGCGTGACCGGCCGCCCTGCTGCAGGCGGCGGCCAGGAAATGCAGGGAGTCTTCAGGTGGGCATCATCACCATCATCATCACCATTATCATCACCATCATCATCATCATCATCACCATCATGATCAACATCATCATCATCAACACCATCATCATCATCATCATCAACAGCACCATTATCATCACCATCATCATCACTATCATCATTATAAGCACCACTATCGTCACTATCATCACCAACATTACTTTTCTCATCAGCCATTGCCTCATCATAATCACCATACATTACCCTGAACATTAGTATCAGTATCACCATCATAAACATTATTTCTATCCTCATCACCATCCTCTTCAGCATCATTATCACCACCGAGAGCTTGAGCATCAGTAGCAGCATCGTAATCACCAGCACTGCCATCATCAGCATCGTCATTTTCGTCCACATCATCAGCATCAATAGCAACATGATTCGTTTCTCAAGACACTCACCAGTTCAGAGTCCTCAATTTAACATATCTTCTGGCTAAATAAGTCCCAAAGTTCCATCATTCCTACTCCAGGTGGCACTTTTCCATAGCAGGCAAGCCGATATTTAGATTAAAGAAGATCGAGAAAAGGTAAAAAGCCAGTGGTAATGACATCCTGCTTCGCTTCACGGTACTATCGCTGTTCGCCTACATTAGCTATACCCACAATCGTCATAACTACCCTCATGGTACTTTCCAGTGAAAATTGAATGCCCTGAAAAAAATAATGTTTAATCACACTCCTACAAAAAAAAAGGATGAGTGACGCCCTTCATCACCACTGCTTTAACCTTTCTTCTCACAAAAAACTGATTAATTAGTCAGTGGATTAGTTACGTTTACACAGTTTAATTATAACATCACTCTCTTTTCCACGTCAGGTTCCCCCTTGACAACGGTGTCATCGCTGAGGTCACTTTCCTCGCCAATGAGGGTGGCTACCAGCCCGAGTCCGACCTCATTCCAACTGCACACCCTCTGCCAGCCCACGTAGTTGAGACTCTTGCGATCATTGACGAACTCGTCCGTCAGGGCGCAACCTGGGACGACCAGGGCAACAGGCTGACCCGCAGAAAGTAAACACTCAAGCCAACGCACCACCCACGACCACACTCACAACACACGACCATTTATGACGGCCTGAGCACTGGACTGTATTACTCCAGTGGCTTCCAGGCTTCACCACTTACATGGAAAATGATGCACACAACTCAAAGGTGAGGACATGCACGATTGTCCTCCCTGATACGGCGACATGTACAAGACAAGCAGTGAACGCGACGATACGGTACATCCGTGATTGGTTCTTGACTTAAGTTCCCTTACCTTCCCTCTCTCTGTTTATACTTTCATCACAAAATCCCTAACACTTCACTGCTCACACAAACACACAGACATGGATGCGGACCTTCCTTCCTCTCACGAAATTTCTCCCAAGCACTTAATTATGACTACAATTATATATTCTCTCTCTCTCTCACACACACACACCCACACCCACACACACACACATACCATAGATTTCTTAAAGATTTACTCACACTGAATCAAACCACACCGGATACACTGTCAATGGCGTCTCCAGTTCACCCTATCCTGTACTCCTTCCCTCCTGACCACGGGCTCAGTAGGACATACTCCCTTCCTGCTGCACGCCGAACACTTCCTCTCAACTCCCAAGAGACGCCTAGCTTGTAAATATATGGACTGCAGCTTCGGGGCTCCAACCATCGACCAAGAGCACTGGAACACACTATCCAATGCTTTGATGATACTGTTTGTTAATAAATTTGCAAGTTATCCTTCGTTTTTATCTCCTAAGCTTATGTACAGACACCAATATACTTACAGTGGGTATACTACATTATATTGCAAGGAAGATCATGCAAAATCTAACGGCAGCATTTGAAGCCTGAGATTTAGAACGTGTAGACAACCCCTCCTCTTCAAAATGTATGTTATTTGTGCAATCCTTGATGAGAGTATGGGTTGCCTCCTACTCTGCTTTATTGCTGAAGGCGTTTCATAACATGGCATGCAAGCTAAACATATCTACTGTAGTGTTGCCAGACTGTATATAGGAAAGGTCTGAAACTAAGGACGCGAAAACATCTTTGCCTTCTCTGTTTGAACCCTCTCTCAGTGATGTGTCCGATAACTCAGCTCTGAGACAAGTCATTAGCTGAAAAGTTCAAATACAGCATTAAGTAATTCCTTAACTCTGAACGAAATCGTTTAGATATAGAAAAAAAATCATACTAAAACAAATAAAAATAGTGCTCTCTCTCTCTCTCTCTCTCTCTCTCTCTCTCTCTCTCTCTCTCTCTCTCTCTCTCTCTCTCTCTCTCTCTCTCTCAAGATGAAGGTACAATAATTAGTTATTTTACTGTTAGTGAGAGAGATGTGAGTTGGTTAGCAATTAGTAAGGGGAATGTGAAAAACAAAAACGGACGCAGATATTTCCATTAATATTAAAAGAAGTATCAAAATTTTCTGCTAAACTTTTCAATAAAATGCTAACCTGGGCAGCAAAGTCCCACACCAGTGAATGCTACATAGCGAAACAATACCCCCAAAAGGTAACAAGCTGCAACACGGAAATCATCGTCCAGGTAACATCTAAGGCCTGCAGTGTCCAGGAAATTGTTACGGTGCTAAAAAGCAGTTCGACAGACATTTCAGAACAAATAATCTCATCTGACATTTACAATATGTTTTCAGAATAAACCCTACTGCCAATAAATTCTGTTGTTTTTTTCGGTATGTGGTATATATACAACAAGTTCAAATTAGTTGACATTCCCTACCTCTATTTTCATAAATTATTTGATAAACCTCTCACTAAAGACCCGTCCAGAAACTAAAGGTACATTGTCTCAGTGGCAGTGTGATCAGGTGGTTTCTCAAATGACTTATTGGACGTAAACAAAGTGCTGTAATAAGTGGAAGAGAATCTGGCTGGAAACACACAAGTGGAGTGAAACTGGGTTCGATGTTGGGTCCTACTTTCATCACCCATCTAGAGAGGTGGTAATATAATCACCTGCGTCTGTGTGTGTGTGTCTTGGCTGTTCCCAAAATATCTCAGAACCAAGTGATCAAATTATAGCCGTACTTTAGGGACAGTATTCTGGGATATATGGTTTGTTTGTCAATAATTTCGGAGAAGCTGCGATGATATACCTTTAATTGCCAGATGATTTTGCAAGAAAAATACCTAGCATGCCATTATTCACCATTTTCTATCGTACCCTCAAAGAAGGAAACTGTTATTTAAAGGATAACTATCAGAAAATCTACAAATGCCTGTTACACGCAATGACCTTCACCAAATACCTCTGACTCCAGACTTTTGAATACTAGCGTGATATTTAACTTGGTAGGAGTAAACAGCGAAATCCGGTGACTTATCGTCCATTTTGGTGAAGCTGCAGTGATACGCCTTCTACTGCGAGAGAGGATTAGGCTATTGATCTAGTTTTTTAGTGATGGCGGGCATTACACATTTGTGGGCTA
>JAGKTI010020281.1:0-16433 GCA_018397915.1 Birgus latro | reverse complement strand
TCTATCACAAACAGAGGGCAGATTTACACTTATCACCTGGGAAGCTCGACTGTTATACTGTGACAGGCTTTTGTTAGCTTGTGACAGACCTGTTCCCTGTCGGAGAGGGTTACCTTCATGTAAAGGCACTGATACAATCTGGCAGATTTGCTGTCTGGCTGTACAAATAACCCTGAACTCCCGCCTAATCCCCTAAACTAAAGCTGGCGGACTGTAGGAAAAGGGCAGTGTCAGCCTGCAGTCCACTGGGTTCTTAAGTTAAGCCTGGGACCACAACCTTTCACTTCTGCCATTCTTGATTGGGCCAAATAAAAGTAAACTGGTAGTATCAGGAATGGATCAGTTAGGTTCGGTCAGGAGAGTTAGGAGCTGTTAAAATTAGGGCATGAAGAGGTTAGGATTACTTAGAAAATGGTGAAAAGGGATGGGATTTGAACATTAATTTCATCCATTTTGCTCTACAATGCACCATTTCTGAGACATCGACAACCCTTTCACTTCAACCTCCCGTGAATAATTTTCCAACATTTCAGCTGTGGTTCTTCTACAGAGTGATGCTGCCCCTGAGACTTCATAAGCTCCTCTAGTACAGGGCACCAAGAGGAATGCTACTCTTCCAAAGCTGCATTCTTGCCTCTTTGTTTGCAGCAAACCAAATGAACTACACTCACTACCTCCATGCAATGGTCTTGAGTATGTAGGACATCCTTTTAACCAACCAGGAAGAATTTGATATTGGCAACTTTGGTAACAAGCACACTGATGGTCAATTCAATTTAGTGTTGATAGACTGTGCCCTCAAGACTACAAAAAACAAGAACCTGAAAGGTGTAGAGGGGATCATAGGATTCACCCTCTGTGAAAAATCACTAGTTCCATGGAGCATGGTAAGGCCAATAACAGCTCAGTATACTTCAAAATTCCAGGAAAGTCTCCATGGTTCCTAGGCAATGCCAAGCAAGCCACCACTGAATGACTGAGTCACCAGTAAAGAAATGGAATGATAATATTTCAAAACTGAAGGCAATGATCGTCAGTTCCTACAATGACCCTTTCAGTCTCAGCAACCAGACAAATTGGTAATACAGCCACTGGTGTCACTGCATCACCAAACACTAAGAACAGAATTCTTGGAGCTCTGGACAATAAAAAGAATGTTAGAGACATCTATGCAGTAATCCAAAGAGCTATGACCCAATGTAACAGGCCAACATTCTGACAATGTCAGACAAGCAGTGAAAGTCAAGTGGAGATCAGTCAGCAAAAGAATGGTGAAGATATATATGCGACTTCTTGCACAGAACTCTAAGATGCATGTACTCTTTACCAGAGTGATGCCCTACAAAAATGCCCCTGGTCCCCATAGTCTATTCACAGTCCATAGCATGATGAACAACTGCATGAAAAGTGATTTCCTCCATAAACCAGGAGGAAATTATGATGGAATACATCAAGAGAGAACTGGAAACTTGACATACACTCATTACTGATGGGTCTGCACTGGTACGAACAATGTCAAAGCCAAGGTCACACTTGAGGTGTGTGACATTTGCTCAACTCAGTGCACAGTACCTGGACAGAGTGCTCAAACCAAGAGTGTGGCTTGCAGTTCTGGTCCAATTCACTGTATATGACAAGCGCTTGAGGGACAGCATTAAGACCCAAACAAGGATTCATGGAAACTCAGATTATAGAGCTGTGTACCAAGTAAAACCATAGCAGATGGTTTCTACTAGCTGGAAGCAAGTCCTTTCTGTAGGAGAACACAAAGCTGACCTAGTGGAATGCTTCAATGTACACATGAAAAACAAACCATAGCAGCACCTCAACACTAACCAGTGTCTTTTTCCTGGTGGCAGTATGAAGGTTGAAACAGAAATGATATTGAAAGAGGTCTGCCAGATCGTGTATAGTAATCTGATAGTAGCAAGAACATAGTATTGGTTAGGTTCAGTTAGGAAGGTTAGGAGCCATTAGGGTTATGGCAAAGTTAGAACTGGTTACAAAATGGTTATAAGGAATGGAATTAGGAGTTCTTGGGGTAGTAAATTTCATCCATTTCACTGTACAACACACTGTTTCCAAGATATTGATCATTAAAGGTTTAACTTAGGATGGTGGAGGCTGGTACTGGGGTTAGGATTAGTTTTTTTTAATGCTGAGAATAGGATAGGGAGGGACAAGGAGAATGAATTTCAACTCTTCACTCCACAACGTGTCTTTTTGATATATCGGCCATTAAAAATTTTGTCAGATTTTATCACATGTGATTTGTTAAGCAGCAGTTAGGATATGGGTTAGGACAGGTCATTCTGATGGACCTCATCCCATGTCTTCTTAGGTCTAGGCTTTCATGCTCTAACTAACATATTCACCCATTTATCTTTTCACTCAATATTCATCCCCCACTTTCCCAACATGGCCAAACCACCTCAATCTCCTCTTTCACATAATAGCATCAACTATTTCAATTCCCAGCACATTTCTCAGCTTGTCATTTTTTTATTTATTTATTTTTAAGTACGACTATGGGCATAGGCTTCACAGCCTGCTCGCAAGGCCTAGTAGTCCTCTTAAGTACCGTACACCTCTAAATGTCACCACTTCGGCGCTAACACCCACCGTCCATATTGAATACATGCTAGGGCTGTCTCACACAGGACTAATGTATTGGTATTAGCGGAGGTATTTTTACATGTTGGCGGGTCTTCTGGTAGATCAGTAAAGTCTGACTGTATGAAATTCAAATCCTTAAACTGTTCCCTGCCCCAGCGGGGATTTGAACCTGGGTAATAGTTTCCTAATCTTCCATCCACTCCCAACAAAATCGGTAAAGACAGATTCAGTTCGCCCAGTACAGATCACAATACAACTGGACACACAAAACAATTATGACATAAACATTATCACATACTCTTCAAACAACATCACACCTCCATTCATTCCATCACCATCTATATGACAAACTTATGTATTCTTTTCACATGCAGGGCAATGCACCAGCTTGACCAAAGCATTATAATACAAGCTCCTTCCCTAATATCCAACCATCAGCGGTATCCTTAAACAGAAATGATCAAGTTCAACTGGCTAAGCTTAACCCGTCACGTCCTGACCGATTTCCAACCTCCGATACCCCCCAGTCCCAAGCGTTTTCGGATTTTTTTTTTTTTTTTTTTGCTCAACCTTCGCTTTTGGTGAGAAACATCGAAAATTCATCGAGAAATCGCCTTCCTGAGGCTATAAATGGTGCTACAGGTGATGAGTCAACCTTACATTTTCCCTCTTTCTCAGGGTACCTGGCTAAAGAAAACGAACTATGGAAGGGTTAATTAATTCAAGCCACTTTAAATTACGTATTTATTTATGTATTTGGTCCGAATTTGTGTGTAGTACAAGACTATATTGGCTTTCACACCTTTATTTAGGCAACAGAAGCATTGTTCGGTCACCAAACACATCCACATATGGCACCTTCCTTTACGACATTACCATCTCATCACTTCTGTTTGTTTCTTGTTCTAGCTTCTTTATTTCTTTGTCCTCCACCTCAGGAATCACTTTCACTGTTAATTTCGTCATTGGAGAGACCGTGGGGCAACATACCTTTACTGGCCAGGTTACTGCTAACAGGTGAATTGCCCAGTGTGGGCGGAGGGGGGGTTAGGTGGGGCCAGGCAGTATCCCTGCTTGACAGCAGGTAGAGGAAGGTCTCCCACATATGCCTGCCAAAAATCACCCATGAAACTTGAAAATTGTGCAAATTATGACCTTGCAATTGCACGCCGTACCCATACGTCGATGGGTGTAGATGTGACAAAACGTTGCAACGTACCCATACGTCGATGGGATTCCTTGGGTTAAATCAGTGTACACATTACCCTTTCCTCCTTAGTTACCAGCTTAGATTCATGCTGGGTGGAATAACAATGAGATGTGACTATTTGTAGAAAAGGACCACACATCGTACACATTATGGAGCACTGCACAACACATATCAGCCTGAGATGCACACAAAAAGTACAGTGTAGGGTACCTATGAAACAACCCCATGGGGGCAGTTGCTTCCCTGTGGTTGAAGGGTCTGTTAAGCCAGATACGATTGGGATTATGCAAGAACAAAAACAACAAATCTCATCACCCACATTTGAAAATTTCCTCTACACACTCCAATACATATTTGCAAAGTCTGTCCTGACATGTGCAGCCCTCTTTCCTTGTTCATCTATACACAACACAAACTCTACTACATCCTACAGGCTACTTGACACCAGTGGACCTCTTTATGTATGCATTCATTACTAGTACTTTGTCAGGTTAAAGTACTGTGATCCTCTTTCCTTGGCCACCCATACATACTGTTCAATCATTCCATCCATCCACCATCCAATCCTATGTTGCCCCATGAGGAGCGTAGGAGCCCGGGGATAGGCAAGTTAGTCTGACATGTGAGATCAGCGTGACAAGCCTCACTCATCCCTGAGTAGCATTACATAAGCAGAAACCCCAACCACCCCTTGGATATAAACCTACACAGGCCCAATCCAATTAGTTTGCCTCAATTACCCACTACACTACCAGGCGCCATAATTCGCTTATATGGTTACCACCCAGCATAGTAAATGGTTTCCTGGCATACAAGAAACCATTTGGCTTGCCACTCACAGTGTAGAATCACCCATAGGCAGAAGGAAGAGGAAAGAATGAAGGAAAAACAAAAGAGGGAGTGTAAAGTCACCACAGGCAAAAGGAAGAGGTAAAAATGAAGGAAAAATTCTGCCATATACTACAGCTTACTTCTGATACCACTGTACCTCTTGTGCACCCTTTTATTCCAAATATTACATGGGTGCTGAACATGAATGTCTTCATGTACCACCAACACAACCATTTGGATGACCAGTAATATGGCCTCAATCCAGTGCTGTGTCTAGGATTTTTTTCTGAAGGGGGGGGGTTAAGGGTCTGAAAAATTTACCCCACCATTTGTAACAGAAGGAACTTCCAGGAACTGAAATGCTTATGCCTAGTTCCATCCTTTCAGAGTTGTCTTACTATCAACTTGTTTCATCATATTAAGCAATAACTGCTCAATCCTTTACCTCAAGTGCTGGCCAATTAAACTTAAGTACCAGTCCTTTGGCTACACTTTATAGTCCTGCATGTTTTAGTAATATGTTATGGCTCCACAATTCTGGCTTTATTTTATTTTTTTGACCGAGGATCAAAATGTATTTTTTTTTTAAACACTTAACTGCAGTAAAAGTAGATCAAGTCAGCTCAGATGTTCCTCCACTGGAACACAATATTTTTCAGTGAAAGAGAATCACAAAGCATAAACTTGCTGCTAGAACTGCAGCCCACTCAGCAATACACATCCAAGACTATGCCAGAAGGATAAATAGAATATATAAACTTATTGTGTCTGGGTGGTGGTGACCATCATCCACTCACTTGATGTAGTACTGCCTACTTCTTCCTTAGCCTTTATTGTTCTTTTTCTGTGCATGTCCTCCTCTCTTCCTAATTCTTCCATCTTTCCTGTCACTTCTTATTGCTTTTCTTTCCTTTACAGGTGGCTTTACACTGAGTGACAAGCCAAATGGTTTCCTGTAAGCCAAGAAACCATTTACAACACTGGGTGGTAACCATATAACCAAACCATACGCGCTCTCTACGTGTCAACAAGTGGGTTGGTGGAGGGTTAGTGCCCCTCCCTGTAAAACAAATAACTCAAAGTCAAATGACCACCCCTTACGGGATTATGGGGTCTGGCAATATATAGATTGTGTCTGCAACTTTCACTGTGTAAACTTATCAGAGAGCCCTATTAATTTAAACCTTAGTACTGTACCAAGATTTTGCAGCCCTGCTTTTCTTATTCTGTAATCTGCTTACTGTGCATTACTAACTTTTATATGCTTCCCAACTTTCTGGTATCACAGCTTCACTACAATTGCTTCTAATCTCTGTATATCTTCACTATAATTTCTTTCTTCATGTTACCCTATCATCACTGTGCATGAGTGCTTCCCCACCTAAATCTATGCTATCCAGCCTTCATCCACTTTGCTTCAGTTTATTTCCCTGGCTTCCTTCTAATGCCTTAACACTGTACTGCTCTTCCTTTTTTTTATTTTATTAAATAAAAATTTTTTTTTTTTTTTTTTTTTTTTTTTTTTTTTTTAATGAAAGGAAGAAGGAACCAAAGTTCAGATGCCCACAAACCGTTCCTTCAAAGAAAAAACAAAACCCAAATACAATAAAGAGCCAAATTCAAGATCCGTTCATTTCAAGATGCCTGGACATACTGCATTTGAAGGAGTGGAGATCATAGGAAGTAGGAAATACAGACAGAGGAAGAAACTTCCTGAGTTGGCCTGCTGCATAAATGAAGGACTGGGAGTAACAGTTGACTCTTGCCATAACTTTTCCCCAAACACACATGCTAGCAATCAACATTTCCTTCAGAACTTGATGAAAATTACATCTTGAGGAAGTATGACCGAGGGGAAAGAATAAAATAAAAAATAAAAAGAAATAAGATCCATCAACAGGTTTTTCCCAGTAACAGATTGCTGCTGTACAAATGCTCTTTCACATTATAAAGCAAATGTATAATAACCAAACCTGTACCATGCAAATGACATCTCCCTATCCATTACATACTGCAATACAGTATGCAGCAAATCCCCCCCTTTTTTTTAGGGAAGGGGGACAACCTGACCCCCCACCAACTACACCATTACCTCAAACTTACACCTTATTCCCCAAAAGGCAGATAGTGGACTACACAAGGGAAATGTCAGTCTCTAGTCTTTTAAAGGCAATGTGTTCAGGTATCTCGAAATGAACAGATCTTGGATACAGCTCTCTTAACTGCATAAGCACAGCATAAATCATTCCAACCCTACCCAAAGACAAAAGTGTACCTTTTAGCCCAGTTGATGGCCAGGAGTCGCCAGATTAGAATGCTGATTTGACCAGCAACAAATGAGATTCATTTCCACTTCATAGTTAAGGCTCACTGAATTTCAAGAAAGCATGATTTAGCAATCAAGTTGTAGAACTGGCCAAATTTCATACGACGAACATAAATCAACTTCAGTAACGAAGACTTCACTTTTACCACACACCTATTACTATTTACCTATTATTTATTTGTGTCCATTGCATCTACTTCACACTTAAGGATATGTCTGTTACCTGGCTCCTGATTATCAGAATTATCTATGGGCAGATATATACAGATAAATCAGACCTTTCCCAGCTGAGAATATTAGCCAGCAGAGGAAAGTGGGAAATACAGGAGAGGAAATCCAAGGTGATATGTCAAACTGTACAAGATAAAGCATTTTCTAATTTGCACTGCACTGTTTTAATTAATATTAGATGAACATTTGGTATAGTTATTCAAATATGTACCCAGTATCAATAAGTTTAAATGCATACAACATAATGTGGTAACCCTAATTATAAAAATGTATCATTTCCTTCAATTCTGCTTCACCTACTATACAGTACACATTATTAAGCCATACAAATTTTTCTACACACCTTAATCAGAATAATGACAATCACCATCATCATTAGTGTTCTTCGTCATATAAGTCATTAATCATCATTATCATTATCCCATACTGGTATGCCTCAGGACAATTGTAATTCATTCTGACTATTATCATATATTCATCTCTAGAGACAGCCAACTGGGCTGAAGGGTTTACTGTGAATGTATAAAAACATATCATTTTTTATCATTTTAAACAAGTTTCATAGTGTGAAGACAGTGCATAATAAAAATAATAATAATAATAATAATAACAACAACAGTAATTCCTCATAGTAAGTCCATAGTATACAAAATTTACAATTAAGTTCTCTGTATAATTAAGCAGGAAGATAATTTTCTGCTAAACTTTTAGTTTGGCTCCTATAATTCCCAGACAGGGGTCAGTTTTGAGTCCCTTGTTGTTTATCATGGTGCTTGAAGCCCCCTCACGTGATTTCAGAGATGGACTCCCATGGGAGATGTTATATGCTGATGATCTGGTATTGATTGAAGAGAATGAAAAGAAGGTGGAGGAAAAATTTAAGAAGTGGAGAGATGGTATGGGGTACAAGGGCTTAAGGGTAAATCCAGACAAAACAAAGGTGATGATATCTAGGGTTGGTGGCAGTACAATCAAAGGAGAGGGAGAGTGGCTATGTGCAGTTTGCCACAAGGGTGTGGGAAGTAATTCCATCTTGTGTAGTGTTTATGATAAATGGGTGCGTAAGAGATGTAGTGGTATTAGAGGTAGACTGCGAGATAATGCTGATTTCATGTGTGCGGCGTGTCGGGGAGGGCAGGTGAAGATTGTTAGGCATGAGAGGTTGAACTTGCAGGTGAGTCTCTTGAGTGTGTGGAGGAGTTTTGTTATTTCGGAGACACGTTATGTGCCGGAGGTGGAGCTGGAGTTAGCTCGGTTGCTAGGGTGAGAAGTGGTTGGAAGAAGTTCAGGGAGCTGTTGCCTCTCCTGACATTGAGAGGACTCTCCTTACGTGCTGACACCAACCTTAGTTATGCTCACGTTAGGAGTGTGATGCTGTATGGTAGTGAGACCTGGGCAGTAAAGGAAGAGGATATTCGCAGGTTTAAATGTACAGAAATGACAATGATTAGGTGGTTGTGCAGTGCGTCCCTGCGTGCAAGGCCTGGGGGGGGCTGGGTTTACGATGGAAGAGTTGAGAGGTAGGATGGGACTAGAGTGTATTGGTGTTGTGATGAGGAGAGGTAGGTTGAGGTGGTTTGGACATGTGGAGAGGCTGGGGGATGATAATTGGGTACAGAGGGTGAGAAGCATTAATACTGGGGGAGGGGTTGGGAGGGGCAGACTGAGAAAGACATGGGACGAGGTCATTAAGTGTGACTTAAGGGTTAAGGGACTGAACAGGGAGGCTGCCAAAGATCAAGCACCATGGAGAGCCGCCATTGGGTGACCAAGGCCGACGCATACAAGCATGTTGGAGCCTTCAAAAACTAAACAACGAAACGAAACCACAGACTATTTAACTGTTTGCGTGAGAAAGAATATGTAATTGGGTGCCTGGTGGTTAGTAACTGGGTAGGGGAGTGGGGGTACTAAAAGTAGGTACTGTAATAGTGCAAAGCACTAAAACTATGTTAGCTTGAAAAGTATTAAAGCTACAGTAGACCTACACACATCTCTAGAGAGCTTGTGAAAAAGTGATGGATGCTGGTCAATTTACCTCGGGATGATTTGATAGGCATGGTTAGTGGTATGGATATAATGAAAGGATATGAAGGGGTGCACGTACAGTACAAAAAATGAGGAGGGGCAAAAATATACTAGAGTTCGGAGAAGCAACGAAAATCAATGTGTTTGACACTATTGTGAGGAAAAGAGACAGCAGGATTATTACATGTGAATCCAGAGGTAACAGTATCCAAACTGACTACTTCCAGGAAAGGAGGGCTGATAAGATGCCAATAAAGGCTGTGAAGGTTATAGAGTGCAGAGAGTGTGTGCAGCAACACTGGTTACATGTGACATGGTACAAAAGAATCTGGTACTGAAGATGGGACCTAAGCACCCAGGAGGAAAAATGAAAGTTCGAAAAAAACAAGCAGCAAGGGATGCCTTCTATAGCAAGATGAGTAAAAAGGTGGCTTAACAGGATGCTGTAGACAGAAGTGTTAAATAGCAGTACAAAGCTCTCAAGAACAATCTCTTGAGGGTTACTGATTCAGTGTGTAGATGAACAAGGGGCCCACCAAGACATAAGGTAACATGGTGGTAGGGTGAGGATGTAGAAGCTGCAGATAAGGAAAAAAGAAGACTTTCCCAGGAATGGAAAAGGGGTGGTAAGACAGGAAGACCTGGCTGCCATGCTATGGCACACCTAATGTCTGACTTGGCTCATATCTCTGATGGGGGTAAAAATAGTCTTGTTATTTTTAATGCATCAAAAACTCAGTCCTTACACTTATCAACCCGACAAAATCTTCCTCAGGATTACCCACTAATGTTTAATAATGTCCAGCTCAGTCCTGCATCATCTTTGCACATGCTAGGGGTTTCATTCTCTCAGGATTTGTCTTGGAAAGAACATATTACATCTCTTGTGAAATCTGCTTCCAAGAGATTAGGTGTGTTGGGCCGACTCTGAACTTTCTTTACCCCTGCACAGATATTGACCTTGTACACGGGTTTTATTCGCCCATGTATGGAGTACAACTCTCATGTGTGGGGAGGCTCCCCATATGCAGCCCTTCTCAATAGGGTGGAGTCAAAGGCTTTTCATCTCATTAACTCTCCTCCTCTTACTGAATCCCTTCAACCTTTGTCTCTTCGCCGCACTGTTGCATCTTTATCGCTCTTCTATCGCTACTTCAATGGTCACTGTTCCTCTGAACTGTCTGCTTGCATCCCTCCACCTCTACGACGGGCACGTAGTACCCGTCTAGCAATAAACTCTCATCCCTTTTCTGTCCAACTCTCTAATGCAAGAGTTAACCGTTACTCCCAGTCCTTCATTTATGCAACTGGTCAACTCTGGAACTGTCTCCCTCTGTCTGTATTCCCTACTTCCTATGATCTCCAATCTTTCAAGCGCAGTGTGTCCAGGCATCTCGAAATGAATGGATCTTGAATTTGGCTCTCTTTTGTATTGCTTTTACTTTTTCTTGGAAGGAACAGTATGCAGGCCCTGGCCTTTGGTTCCTTCTTCCTTGCATAAAAAAAAAATAAATGTGCAGGACCAGAAGGGAGGTCTGTATCACAGAATTCTATTGGAAAGACTTAAAGTGTCAAAAGGAAGAATGTGGTAATTAAGGTGGCAGTAGAGATAAAGACAGTAAATAGGGGAAAACAGTGCGTCAAAAATGATGAAGGAAGAGTAGTGATGGGCACTAAGGATATTAAGATGCTTGGAGCACATTGTAACCAGTTGCTGAATAAGAAAGTTTGAAGTCAGCAGAACCAGTGTTTGGTCCTTGGCCTTCCACTGATGCTGCTACTGTGAGAAGGTCAATTTGTAGGAAACAGCTGAGGAAGGCAGCAGGTGTGTCTGGATTGACTACTGAGATGTTGAATACCACAAGAGATATATAAGTGGGTTTTGTTCCTGATTTGATAATTTCAATTATATATGAGTTTGTTGTTCCAGATGACTGGCTGAAGAGCACAACTGCCAATGTGTATTGTATATGGGGGACAATGTTTTGCTGCAAAGATGAAATTATACAGGCACAAATATTCTGGACGATAATTAAGGTAATGGAAAGTCTTGATAAGTGTACGTGAGAGAGTGAATACTGATAAGATGCAGCTTGGGTTTATGTCAGGTACGGCGACCACTGATGCAATATTCTAAGTCTGACGCTTCAAAAAAAATATATAGGATGGGAGACAACCGCACTTTGTTTTTGATGATTTGGAGAAGGTCTGTAACAGAGTTCCTATGGAGCTGGTGGACAATGAGAGAGGCTGGGGTCGATGGACTATATGAGATAAGAAGGTGCACAGAGATCTAATGGTACTGCTGGTAGAATGCAAAAAATGCTGATTTCATGTGTGTGGTGTGCAGGAGTGAGCATGCAGAGATTGAGAGGTGGGAAAGGATTGATATTCCTGGAAAGTCTCTTGAATGTATAAACGAACTTTATTTGTGGGATATAATATATACTAAAGGTGGGGCTGGAACTAGCTCTTTGTCTACAATAAGGAGTGGTTGGAAGTTAAGGGAATTGTTGCCTCTCCGGACATTCATAGGACTTTCTCTAGACATTATAGGGTTTATATATGCAGCATGTTGGGAGTGTAATGCTGTCCAATAGTGACATAGTCAGTAAAAGAAGGATACTTGTTGGCTCAAATGCACAGAGATGATAATAATTAGATGGATGTTTAGTGTGTCATTGAATGACAGACCAGGGAGGATAGGATTGCAAATTGATAGCTAAGAAAAGAATGGGACTTGAATGTACTAGTACTGCAATGAGAAGGGGTTGACCGAGATGGTCCGGACATGTGAAGAGTAAGGAGAATGATAACTGGATGCAGAGGGTAAGAGGTGTGAATGCTGAGGGTAGGGCTGCAACAGGTAGACCAAAAATGACCTGGGACGAGGTCACACTGGGACTGAATAGAGGCTGCTACAGATCATGTAATGGATAGCCGCCATTTGGTGACCAAGGCCAACACATGCACGCATGTTGGTGCCTTTAAAAATGATACAAACCAAAGGCTTGACAAACTACTGTATCTTATGTAACATATTCTGTTGCTGGTCAGTGTATCAACCTGTCACCAAATCCTTTTTTACCCCTGATATTGATGATATAAAGTAACAAGAGAGAAGCCAATCCCATATTACCTCTTTTGAGGTGTAAAGGCCAACCGTTAAGCTACCACAGTACATTAATGGTAATCAACGAACTTCCCTAGATGACATGACTGAAAAACCTTCAGTTACCTTTTTGGATCTAAACCCATGCATGTCACCACACTGAGTGGGGTATTGTAACCACATGATAACCAGGTGCTCTAGTGCATGTAGGAATTTCTTTAGACTAATAACAGAGAATTGTCTGAGATATTACAGCAGTCAAAGGGTTGACAGATGAAATTAATATGAAATCTAATAAAACTGATGCCATGATTCCTCTTGATGACATCCCCAATTTAGGCTGGCCAGGGTACAGCTGATGTTTTCAATGGACTGGAAGATAAACAAAGTGCTTAAACCAGCTTTTGGTTTATTCCTGTGTGTGTATGTGTCAAATATCAAACAAATGGGACAATAAATAAATAAATAAAAGGCATGAATGGATCATGAATTTGGCTGTTATCTTGGTTTTGTTTTTTCTTTGAGGGAACAATCTTGTGGGCTCCTGACTTTTGGTTCCTTCTTCCTTGCTTATAAAAATAAATAAAAAGTCTGCCGAGGTACAGGCGATGTTTTCTATGGACTGGCAGCTAAATCAACTACCAAATGGACTTACAATGAGGAATTACTGCAATGGTTCTGCCACATTACTGACCTGGCACAATTACAATCAAAATTTTGCTGACACTTCCCTGCCAGCTTTTGAGTGGAAGGTGATATATTATGAGACAGCAACATGAACCAAACAACAAAGGGGACTAAGAATGGACACTCATCTCTTCAGGAAAAAATGAGAATTACATAAAATACTGATGTGCTTGGGAGCGAGAGAGAAAGAGAGAAAAATTAATGACAGAAAATAGAGTATTCTGATGTGACCGTAACATGAAGGGAATGAGAAGAAATATTAAGTCTTTGATGCCTGGGTAGGAATGAGAAATCTGATACATGAAATACTTTGTTGTGAGAAGCACCTAACAAATGGGTCTGAGGAGGAGGGACGCTGACATTCAGGGAGGAATGAGATATAAGGAAGGCAGATCACAATGCTGGAAGGGGTCTGTCAGTGAACTTTTGCTTGCAATTGTAACAGGTCCATGGAGGAGTAGTGATTGACTTACCTTGCAATATACATAAAAAAAAAAAATTAATAAAACTATTGAACACAGGCATCTTCCAGTGTCAATGGTGCAGATGCAAGCTGCCAATATAAATGCCCCTCAACTCCCTCCCCCTGCAAGGAGGATGGGGGACTGCAGGATGAGGTAGGGTCAAAGCTCTTACACTTAATGGGTACACCACCAGTATCATGAGAGGGCACATGAAATTCCCACACCTACCAGACTAGTTTACCAGGTGGCCGTAGTGTTCAGCTATTTGGAGAGATTCAGTGCAGTAAGACATTTGTGCTAAAAACAAACACAATATAGCATGGTAAGAGAACTGTTGAAAAAACTGGACCGTGGCATTCCCACACAATACTGGTTCCTCAACTGCTTATGACATCAAAAAGTTAAGGGAAACAATACTGATTTTCTAGGAAGACAGTGGTTCAAAAAAGGAAAATGAACATGCAAAAAACCATGAACGATGGCTAAAGCACTGAATATATGATTTTGACAGAGTCGGATGAAGTGGACTTAGTCAGGAAGCTTGATAACAAACCAGGCTCAGTTCTTCCATACAAAAATTAAATTAGAACATACATGTGATTACTCTGAAAGATAGTGGGTCAGAGGTATATTGCTGAATTATTATACATGATGTCCAATGGTCTCAGTTGAATTATTATGTGTGAAAGTAGCCTCGGTTAGTCCGGCAAAACAGTTCATCCAACATGGCTCTGGAGGGTGCCAGAAAACTGGTGTTGTACCTGTATTTAAACAATGGGGAAATGAAACTCAGAAGCCTAACATTTATTTTTGTTGATAAAGAGCAAATACAGTAGTAGGATGGGTGCCTTCATGTGGTGGCACCAATATAAGAGGGCAAAGAATAGCAAAGCCCTTCAGCTATGTTTTTTCATATATCCCATGAGGAGGATTTTCGACTGCACGAGAATGGATACTTCAGCCTGCAGTCCAGTGGGTTCATATCCAAGGGCCCCAACTACAGTTTAACTGAATGCGGCCCAAATCATAGACCTATAATCCTATGCCAATATTTCTCAATCGATATCAGTCTGTAGCCAAATTCCTTAATCCCAAGCATTCCCAATGGCAAAATAGTAATCATAAGTCAGGCTAAAGTATAATGAGTATATAAATATAACCAAAAGCCTTAATTCCAGATGGAGTGCATAGCACTGGCAGAACCATTATTGAACTAATGCAACAATTAATGAAAAAATATCTTGTTACTCACAGAAGCCTACAATGAGCAGCAGAGGCATTGGTGGTGGTGGTGGTGATGGTTGTGGTGGTGTGGTGGCAGTGGTTTTGGTGACGGTGTTGGTGGTAGGCACTGGCAGTAGGAATGCCTCTTCTAAGTCTTCATTTGGAACATGAGGACACTTCCTGAAATCCAATAATATGGGTTAGTGCTCAGGTTTGAACGTAAGATAACCCTTTTACTATGGAGGAGTTATGCCATAAATCTTTTTAGTTTACGAAATCAGTGCTGAAGAAGTCTGCCCTCACATGCTGGTAATAACATAACCTGGCAGCTCTACTACCTAGCTTTATAAACTGTCAACTCCTCCCTACCCCTAACAGATAATGGTGTGCTGCAGGAGGAAAACTTCAGCCCTCGGCCCATTAATTCATATCTAGACGAGGTTGGATCACAACAAAATAACAACAGCTATATAATAATCATAACAGCTGGATGATATATTACAATTAATTTTTACAAATATTCATCCATCATCCAATCCTGTGTTGCCCCATGAGGAGCGTAGAAGCTCAGGGCTGGGCGAGTTGGTCTGACATATAAGATCAGAGTGACCAGACTCACTAATCCCTGAGAGGCATTACATGAGCAATGAACCCCAACCACCCCTTGGATATAACCCTACACAAGCCCAATCCAATTAGTCTCAATTACCCACTAAACCACCAGGCACCATATTTTGGTTATATGGTTACCACCCAGCACAGTAAATGGTTTCCTTGTGTACAGGAAACCATTTGGCTTCTCACTCAGTGTAGAGTCACCCACAAGCAGAAGGAAGAGGAAAGAATGAAGGAAAGAAAAACTGATGAGGAAGTGTAAAGTCACCCGAAGGCAGGAGGAAGTGGAAAGACAGAAGGAAAGAAAGACAGATGATGATGGAAGGAAAGAAAGACAGATGATGATGGAAGGAAAGAAGGATGGAGGAGAGGAATTAATAATAATAATAATAATGGCAATACTTATAATACTGCCATTATTAGTAAAATTAATATACCATATACAGTATATAGTAAATGAACTATCTAGCTACCATACAATCACACAGACTTTCATCAAGGCAGTGGCCATGAACAAACTGCCTCCATTTCTCCATCAATCTGCCCTCCCTCCATGTCCCACCATCTGGGGGAGGGGGGAGGGAAGGATAACAATTAGTATTTTGGAAACCAATGGTGTATTCTTGTGGGCCCTTGAGGCTTTGTGGCATTTCATCCAAATCACTTTGAAAATTTCACCTTAACATTCCCTTGTACGCTATTTATGTTGTTTTAAGGTGCTGGAGAGGAATGCATGCATAACTCCTACTATTATAAAAACTCTGCTCCACTACTTCTTCATAGAAACATTCAACTACAGTATAACCACACTACAACGGACTTAGTACACCGGAATTCACTTTTCTCGGAATCAGGGAGCCAACCAGAATAATTTCTTTTACAGGTATATCAGGAAAACTCCGAAAAAGCTAAAAGCGGTCCGGACTGCCTAACCTCACGGCCGGGTGGCCATACTGTCCACGCATTGGTTGGTGGTGGGCTGGCAGCGTAGCTATTGTTCTAAGTGTACAGTACAGTATTTGAAAAGTGTTTAAAATTAAGTTATACCCATAATGTTCTAAATGCTAAAAAATTAGAAAAGGGGTCTGC
>JAGKTI010020280.1:0-16433 GCA_018397915.1 Birgus latro | reverse complement strand
CCATCAGAGTAGAAAAGAGGAGGGAAGGATGATGAGGTAAAGTTGTTAGAAAGGTTTTTGGCAAGGTGCCAGAAGGAGCGAGAAGAATTTGAGTTGGAGAGTTGAAAACATTTAGCACGGATGAAATTATTTTTAGCAAAGCGAAGAACAGACTTAGCATGATTCCGGGCAGAAATATAAAAAAGATGTGATTCAGGGGTGGGTTGGCTCCGGTACCTCTTATAGGCCCTCTCCTTGTTGCGGACAGCATTAGAACAAGCATGATTAAACCAAGGCTTTCTTGCATTAGTCAGAGGATATGAGAAAGGAATGTATGCTTCCATGCCCGAAAGGATAACCTCCATAATGCGCAAGGCACACTCAGATGGCTCCCGGCCATGGAAGCAATAATCATTCCAAGGAAAATCAAAGAAGTACTGCCTGAGGGCCTCCCAATCTGCAGCTCCAAAGTTCCACAGGCGGCATTTCTTTGGAGGGCCCACAGGCTGTACTGGAGGAATGGGACAGGTTAAGGTAATAGGGTTATGATCGGAGGAGCCCAACGGAGAGAAAAGATTAACAGTGTAAGCAGAAGGATTAGTTGTTAGGAAAAGGTCAAGTATGTTGGAACTCTCTCCAAGGCAGTCAGGGATACGGGTAGGGTGCTGAACAAGCTGCTCTAGGTCATTAAGGATAGAAAAGATGTAGGCTTGTTCACCAGGTGGATCAGTGAAAGGAGAGGAGAGCCAAAGGTGGTGGTGAACATTGAAATCTCTTAGAATGGAGATTTCAGAGAAAGGGGAAATGGATAGAATGTATTCCATCGTAGAAGTAAGATAGTCAAAGAATTTTTGATAGTCAGTAGAATTAGGAGATAAGTAAACAGCACAGATATATTTAGTCAGAGAATGACAGGAAAGCCGAAGCCAGAGAGTAGAGAATTCAGAAGAATCAAGTTCAGGAACACGAGAGCAAGATAGATTGTTGCGTACATATACGCAACAGCCACCTTTGGCTTTGAAATGAGAATAGAGAAAGTAGGAGGATACAGAAAAGGGTTTGCTGTCAGTTGCCTCAGACAGCTGAGTCTCAGAGAGAAAGAGAAGTTGAGGTTTAGAGGAGAAGAGGTGGTGTTCAACAGAGCGAAAGTTAGAGGAAAGGCCGCGAATGTTACAGAAATGAAGAAGGGGTGGGTCAGACAGTGGTTCCAGGCAGCTCTGTGAGTTGTCACCGGGAGAGGGGCGGATGGTGGGGGCATTTATGGTCCCCCCCACCCGGGGACTCCGAGGAATGATTTATGTGCGCCATTTTCTTTTTTTTACAAATTTTGAAAAGGAAGTGTAGTGTGTAGTGTGTATGTAGTTTGGTGTTGACAGTTAGAGAAACTTGTATTGGAGAGCATGGTGGTCTACTCTCTGTGTTACTGAGACACTGAAAAAGTTCAGCAAAGGGGGATGGTCAGGAACAAGTCCTGAGGGCTGATGAAACTGGAGCTCCAGCTCTCCCTGTCATCAGCCTTCCATCCACCTTGGGGTACTGCCCTGCTCGACTTGTGCTACAGTCTGCTATGTACTCTGCTATGCTTGCCTGTAGGATGGCCCCACAGCAGTTGCTGATGTGCTGTGCTTGTAGAGTTTTAAATTTTCTTGATAATGTTATGTGTCCGTTCTGGAGTCAAGGTTGCTACACTGTGGTCAAGTGAAAAGGTCTGCCTATGCAGAGAAGATTGTTTTTCATACTCAGTGTGTGTTGGTGTCAGGTGACTTATGTTTGCATTGTGGTTCTTGAGTATGTTTGCTTGTTCTTTGTAAGAAAGGATGTGTTTTGGGTGTTGGAGGTGATGGTTGCATGGGTCTTGGAGGAGCCTGTTAGTAATGTAATGATATTGCTAAATGTTTTGTAGAGGCAAGAGAGGTGTGTGGAGTGGGTGAGTGTTGTTACAAAGGCTTTCCAGTTTTTTCATTTTAGTAATTTTGTTGTCACTTTCATTGTTTAACTGATGGAGTCTTGTGATGGTGTTTTGTGTGTTTGTGGAAGAAGATAGTTTTGTTTGAGGGAGTCACATTGTTTATGAGATGAGTAATTTCCAAAGTAAATTTTGGATTTACACTGGCTTTGAGAGTAGAAAGGTTGCAAGAGCATGGAAGAAAGGCAGAATATAAGAAAGAAGTGAAGGAGCGATTGGGTAAATATGATTTGGAGCAGATGGGGGATGTGGAAGATGTGTGCAAGATATTCACAGGAGAAATCAGTGCAGCTTGTGAGGTGGTGTGTGGGGTGAAGAGAAGATGAAAGGGGGTGCAAGGAACAACATGGTGGAATGAAGAGGTGAGACAAGCTGTGGCACAAAAGAAGAAAACATATGGTGGTTGGATGGGAAGCAGGGGCATGGAGGAAGTTGAGAGACGGAAGAGAGAGTTATATGTAGAGAGGAAGAGTGAGGTGAAAAGATTAATAAGAGTGGGTAAGAAGAGAGTGGATGAGGAATTTGCAAGGAATTTGAGTGGAAAGTGGAGGGAATGTAAGAAAATGTTCTGGAAAGAGGTAGAGAGAGTAAGACAGTGTATTAAAGAAGTTAGTCGGGGAGTGAAAGATCAAAATGATAAATTGCTAGTGGAGAAAGGAGAAAAAGTGAGCAGATGGAGAGAACATTTTCAGGAACTACTGGTATTAAACATAGAGAATGAAAGCAATGCAAGGATAAGTGGCTGGGGAATGGCTGGGAGAAGGAGGGATGTGAGAAGAGAGGAAGAAATCGGTAGGATGGAAGTAGTGGGAGCAGTGAAGAAAGTCAGAATGGGGAAAGCCCCAGGAATTGATGGAGTTTAAGATGCTGAAGCATGGGGGGGAGAGAGAGTAGTAGAATGAATATGGAAGATGTGCATATTGGCCTGAGAGGAACGTAGAGTCCTTGAGATTTGGAAGTCAGGCATAATTATTCCCCTGAACAAAGGAAATGGGGAAAAAGAAGTGAGTGGTAATCATAGGAGCATTTGTTGTCCCAGTGTAATAGGGAAAGTGTGTGGTAGGATACTTATTGACAGAACTGGGGAAATAACAGAGGAATTAGTTAGTGAAGAACAGGGAGGTTTTAGGAAGGGAGGAGGTTGTGTAGAGCAGATATTCATTCTTAGGTCTTTAGTGGAAAAGTTTCTAGAGAAGGGAAGGAAGTTGATGCAGCCTTCATGGATTTGGAGAAAGCATATGACAGGGTGGATGGACAAGGAATGTGGAAAATATTAAGAATATCTGGAGTAAAAGGCAAGTTGTTGAATGCTGCGAAGAGTATGAATGAGAGTTCTGAGGCTGCAGTGCATGTGGGTAGTGAATTGAGTGAAGTTTTCTACTTGAATGTTGGATTGAAACAGGGATGTGTCATGTCTCCATTGTTGTTCAGTCTGTAATATGGATGGAGTTATAAAAGAGACACAAGGTAGGGTAGTGGATGTTGGGGTGGCTTTAATGAGAGAGAGCAATGTTTGGAAACTCCCTGTACTGTTGTTTGCATATGATACTGTATTGTTGAGTGAAGACGAAGGGGAACTGGAAGGCTTGGTGAATGAGTTTGGAAGAGTGTATAAGAAACAGAATCTAAAGGTGAATATAGAGAAGAGTAAAGTTATGGTCTTTGAAAGAAATGAAGTCATTGGATGTACAGTGATGTTGGATGATGAAATGGGAAATGTAGGTGCATTTAAGTACAGTACTTGTGTACTGTGATGAGTAAGGATGGAAGTTTGGAGGATGAAGTGCTTGAAAGGGTACAACAAGGAAGAAAGGGTGCTGGTTCTTTGGAGGCAATGATAAGAAACAGGGAAGTGATCATGGAAGTAAATAAGTCACTGCATGACATTATTGTGATACCAACTCTGACGTATGGAAGTGAAGTTTGGACCTTGATGGAAGGACACAATTCAAGGGTGAAAGCAGTGGAAATGAGTTATATGAGAGAAGCATGTGGAGTTACGTGGAGAGACAGACCGAGAAATGAGGAAGTGAAGGAGTTTTGTGGTGTGGATGTGGATGTGATAGAAAGTGTTAGGAGAAATATATTGAGATGGTTTGGTCATGTGGAGAGGATGGAGAGTGAGAGACTAATGAGGCGAGTGTATGTGAGTGAGGTGGAAGGGGGGAGAGGGAGGGGGAGGCCAAGGATGAGATGGCGGGATGGAGTGGAGAGGTATATGAGAGAGGAGGGGTGTGAGCTGAGAGCAGGGCAGTGAAATGGCGGGGAACTGGGTGACATGGAGGCAGTTTGTTTGTGGCCATTCCTAATGGGATTAAGGCATCTGGCAATAGATCGATAGCATATGGTGTTTTTCTGCATTAAGTATGACCTTGTGAAATTTTAGTATATGCCTGTGTATGTTGATGATGGGTATGCTATTTATTGTGCAGAAGTTTTGTTCTGTTTCTTTTGTGAAATTTGTCCAGTTTTTTTTTCTTGTAGTTTGTGTAAGAAATGTGTGATTGCTATGATTTTGGAGTGTATTCCTTTGGTAATAATGATTAGAAGGTAATCTGATGGGAATTTGAGTTCTTTCATCCAGATGGTGGTGAATGAATTGTGGGCAAAGAGAATGTGATGTCTTCAGAAGAGGGAGAGTGATGTGCTTGGTATGGGATGTTGGTGCAGTTGATGCATCTTTGATTATTTACATGTTGTGCAAGGTTCGGATCTTAGTGGTTGTTTTCACTGTGTTGTTGTTAGTAGTCCTTTGAGGTGCTGCCGCATCATCCCTCACCAGAATTGTAAGTTGTAACTTTGATCGCCTCTTTATTTCCTTTCTGCTTATTACCATGGTTGGGTGAACTGAGGCAGCCACCATTTGTTTGTGGTGACTGGAAAGGCTGATGTCTTTGGTGGCAGCCCCCTACCCTACAATTTCCCTTCCATTTTCACATGATGCTTTGAGGTGCTGTCCTTGTGGTCATTCTTGTCAGGATCTTTGATTGTAAATCATGTCTCTTTGGGGTATTAAACTTTTGGCAACTGTTTATTCACTTGCTATCCCCTTTAGCTGCTGGTATGAGTGAAAACTTTCACCCACTGCCCTTAAGTAATAGAGTTCAGGTACTTGTCTGGACAACCACTTTATCTGATCATTGCCATTTCTAGGACTGCTACCTAACATAACTTCAAAACTGCTTTTGCATGATAGGATGGCAAATATTAAGAGCAGTGCTTCCTCTCCCATTGGGGAGTTCCTGTTCATGAATCCAGTAATAGTGGATCTTTTCCCTATCCATGATACTTCAGCTGTCACATCATACTATCTACTAGTCATCATTTCTTGACTGCTGACCACAGTTATGGTTCACAACATTCAGATAGGTGAACTGGCAGTGCTAACTGTCCCATTTAAAAGTGGAAGAGGTTGTGCATCATAAAGTTGGAGCATGGTTTAATGATCTATCTATCTATCTATTGCCAGACGCCATAATCCCGTAAGGGGTGGCCATTTGACTCTGAGTTATTTGTTTTACAGGGAGGGGCACTAACCCTCCACCAACCCACTTGTTGACACGTAGGGAGCACGTATGGTTTGGTTATATGGTTACCACCCAGCATTGTAAATGGTTTCTTGGTTTACAGGAAACCATTTGGCTTGTCACTCAATGTAAAGCCACCTGTAAAGGAAAGAAAAGCAATAAGAAGTGACAGGAAAGATGGGAGAAATAGAAGAGAGAATGATAAAGGCTAAGGAAGAAGTAGGCAGCACTACATCAAGTGAGTGGATGATGGTCACCACCACCTACCACTATGGTTTAATGACCTACCAGAAAATAAAGTGTAGGTTCACCTATGGGGAATAATCTGCTGCAAAAGTTTTCCCTGTATACTTGGGATATTATGTAATAGGATAATGGTTTGCTGATAGTGACTGCAGGCAGCAGAGCCACTCAGAGTACTAATACTGTATATCTTACTTTAATTTTGTATTGTAAGTGTGGAGATGCAGGACCATCTTTTCTTTAGAGAATTGAGAATAATAAGCATTCTTTCACATTCACCCATACCTTTTCTGTATCCATATTTGGGAACATTTGTAGTGAATATCTCAGTATAACAATGGAAGAGAAAAAAGCAGATTTATGGAGGGCCCAGCTCTCATCTTTCTCTCATGCTGAGAGAGATGGATGCATCTGCACCAAGTAACCTGACCTGATGGATGGCATTCCTTTTCCATCTTCTTGGCACCTTATGTGACCGCCAAGTCTGCCAAATCAGCTAACCTTATAGCTTGGTATGACACTTTAGATATTCTGCCTTTCGAGATTATGTTTAACCCGTGGATTGCGCAATGACCTTTTTTTTATCCCACCCCGTGGTGCGCAAAAAATGAAGGAAAAAAGTTTTTTATTTTTAGTTTTTGTTTATAATAAACTTGATTATAAACATCCAAGGCATCATCTGGTGGAGAAAAAAGTAATCTCTCTTTCTCTCTCTCCTTTGCATAGGGCCATACGTAAGGTTACATTGGGGAGTAGTGAAAAAATGAAAAAAAAAAATGTTTTTGTTTAATATAAACTTGAAGATAAACATCCGGGGCATCATCTGGTGAAAAGAAAAAATCTCTCTCTCTCCGTCTTTGCGTAGCACCATGTGTAAGTTTATTTGGGGGTCGAGTTGTTAACGGTGATGCATGGCCAGCACAGCCTGAGCTGTGGCTCACAACCCGATGCTACCCAGCCTGAGCTGTGGCTCGCAATTCACGGGTTAAAAGGCAAGAACCATCCGTTGTAGTGGAAACTTCAGAGGGGAGACGTTTCATTATCAGCCATGGGAGAGGCTACCCTTCCTTTATGGCATCTAGCAGAGTTCACACTCTCCCTCACCTCCTTGGTCTGAGATGCATTCTCCCAGACCTCCTTTGAATGCCAGTGGTGGTCAAGGAGTGTCTCACTTTCTTTTCTGGTCTGCATTAATCATTATCAGTATGAGATAAATGGGTTTTTGACCTAGAAAATCTTGTCTTTTCCCCAAAGATATTTTTAGACATGAAGGCAAAATTATAGTGTATATAAATGTAAGAAAGGTATAGGCAAGCCCCCAGTATCTGACTAATTTGTGAAACCCATAATGGAAGTACAGTATTGTAATTCATGTCTGCAACCTCTGTGTTGCTACTGAATGTGTCATGAAATTTGGCATGCATGCTGACCTCATGAGACTTTCATAACTACTGCTTAAATGACTGTCAGAGACTGGGGGCTTGCATACATCTTCACTTTCTCAGATTAAACCCCTCGAACCTGGTAATGGAGTCTTGTTCTCTGTAAATGACTTCTTTCAAGCTTAGGGGAGACATTTTGTAGTGGAAAGGTTAATTATATCCTTCATTAAGGCTTTCACTGTCAGAAACCCTTCCTGAGTAAAACATCATTTGGTGTTAGCAAGGAGATTGAAGGGGTAAAAAATGCAATCCTGTATCCATGAGTGCAATGTAATTGTGTGTACAACTCTACCTTGCAGGAAGAGTGAGCCCAGATAAGACTCCTCCTCTGCTGCCTCCTAGAAACACAGGTCAGTTATTTATTTTTATTTTTTTTATAACAGATTGAGATCTCCATCTGTTCTCTGACATACGAGCTATGTTATCAACGGTGTAAAAGAAATGAAAGAAAAAAAGTGGGGATGCTTTTTTGTATGAGGTAGACTCGTGATATTTCCGAGATTTTAATGTTGGGTGAACATACTGATGTATGACTTATTTCATTGGACACACACGTAAAAGGTCTAGTACTTTTGTGACTTACCTTTGTGTGTATATAATTTGTCATGATCACATCGTTGTGGGAGAAAGAATGATGGTGACGTGATAATGATATTGTGATAATGATGATGATGATTGTGATGATGATGATAGTTACTCAGTATTCGTTTAAAAGTAGGAATAATGGCAGAGGATACTAATACATACTCTTACTAAAGGTAGTGCATTGAATGAGGATACAATTAACACACTAGAGCTCCTATACACGCTTTCAGCAGAATAAAATCGTCTGGCATTAGCTGGTATTTTAATGCTAGAATTGTCCGGACCATGAGAGCCTTTAAGGTACCAGTATCAACACTTTTAAGGTGAAGAAAACTGTGGTGTTAGTTGTACAGTAATTAAAAACTTCATTTACACTTACTTAGCGTAGCCTCGTTCTTTTGCGACTTATGGAGTTCAAACGCAGAACAAGACAGTTCTACAACTCTGCAGCCTTCTCAGCACTGCTTCGTGACTAGCATCATATTCTGACGGGGGCACGGTGGCTCAGAGGTAGAGCATCAAGCTCGGGACCGGGGGGTCGCGAGTTCGAGCCGCGCCCGGGACTGCCGTGCCGGGAGGGGTAGCGCCCTCCTGTTACCTAGGGGGGCTATATGATCTCACTGTAAGGTCTAGCTCGGGGGATTCTTTAATCCCTTTAATCATATTCTGATCCTCATGTATTATTACAATTCTGCATTCAAGATGGAGAGATGGCAGTTTTAGGCCAGGTTAGAGTAAAACAAGTGTAGAATTATCTTGAACTAGCAAGGAGAAAGTAATTGTAGGCTATTATGCAGTGATTCAGGATTGTCTGTTTTGTTTTTGTTGCATACTGACGATTTTCTGCTTAGGGAACAGTTGAATCTTCCTTGCAGTAATTCCTTTAGTACTATGGTATTTTTCTTGTACTTGTTCTTTCTTCCTCCAGACGAGTTTATTCGCCTCAGTAAAGACCTAACAAAGTGAAGGGGTTAGGAACAGTTTCAGTATGATGATTAGTTTATTCTTGCTACCTCCACACGAATTCGTTCATTTTGGGACCTTTTCTGTATACAGTAGTGATATTTTCTTGCTCCCGCTACTTCCAGACGAATTTGTGTGTGTGTGTGTGTGTGTGTGTGTCTCCTTCACTTTGAATCCCCCCCCGTTGCCGAGCCTCGTTGCCATGGCAGCGGGCGGACACTCCTTTTAAGGCAGCGTTCTATCCCCAGCAACGGAAATATTTGCCGGCAACATGAAATCCGCTTTCAGTGATCAGGACAGGCTGGCCTTGACTGCATACCGCTGTGTGATTATACCTGAAGGCTTCTTGTAATGAAGTCGGTAACAGGAGGAACATTCAGAGTAGCAGGAAACTTGTGAAAGTCAGGCAGACTTCCTCTGGGCGAAATGCCATGGTTCGTTAGTCACTTGTTTCGGTGGGGGAGTTGTGAGGGGGTGGCGACGGGTCGGGGAGGTGGGTGCGGTAACTGCGGTTGAGCTAATGGGCGTACCTCCTTCCCATCCCGGTCACCTCTAATATGATACGTTGTTGTTACGCGCGTATTGCGATAATTCTGTTGGCTGGACAAAATAAAATCACCTTGTGTTTGCTCATTTGAAATAGTAATTATAAGTACATGGATTACAAACGTGAGATAAGGCATACAGAATTTGGAGTTAAGATGGGAACGAACTGTAAAATTTGTAATATGAACATAAGAACATGAGAGGACAAGTGCAGTAGGCCAGTTATCCCACGCTAGGGAGCTCAGACAGTTGTGTAGGCAAATTAGTAGAATGAACAAGGATGGTGGAAATGAGTTATTTGAGAGGAGCATGTGGAGTCACATGGAGAGACAGACTAACAAATAAGGAAGTGAAGGAGCGTTGTGGTGTGGATGTGATAGGAAGCGTTAGGAGAAACACGTTAAGGTGGTTTGGGCATGTGGAGAGGATGGAGAGTGAAAGACTGACGAGGAGAGTGTATGTGAGTGAGGTGGAGGGGGGGAGAGGGAAGGGGAGGCCGAGGATGAGATGGAGTGGAGAGGTATATGAGAGGGGGGTGGGGGTGAGTTAGGAGCGGGGTAGTGAAATGGTGGGCGAGAGCGACATGGAGGCGATTTGTTTGTGGCCACCCCGTGCGGGATTGAGGCGTCTGGCAATAGATAGATAGATAGAACAAGGATAGCAAAGAGGAAAGCTCTCCTCAACCCACCAAACCTTCCAGTCGAACCGGCAGAAAAAGTGAAGGAACACCACACAGTAGACAAACTGACGTGGAAAAAGGTATAATTTTTGTACGCAGCAGCAGACTGTAGGGAAAAAAAGAAAAAGGAATCAGAGATTAACATGAGGTCGTACTTAATTAGACACTTCTACATAAAACTCTGGTTACTCTATACAGACTTAAACTTTAACCCCTGTTTTACGAGAAAACTTTCCAAAGCTGAAACTTTAACCCCACTTTTACGAGAGGTCTTTCCTATGGTGAATAAATAAACTGGATGCAACAAGAGCAAATCAAGCAGAAAAATCATTTTGTATGGCTTAACGGGCACTATTTTTAACTCTTTCAGCGTGAGAGCTTTTACTAAGTAAAACCCTGTGACAATGGTGGCGTCTTTTTTTTCTTTTTTTTATCTTGCCCTCTTGATTTGATTCGTTAAGATTTTTTTTTGTGAGCTAGAAAGATGAAATATAGTCTTCAGTATCCCCTTCACTATAAAACGTCATTATTAAATAAAATCGTCTGGTTGTAGCTTAAATTAAAAAGAAATACGCGTCATCGAAGTGAAGAGATTCATAAAACGTCTGGAGGTAGCAAGGATCAAATGTGGTACTGAAAGGGTTAATTAGACGGCGAGCAGATATATTATTACGATAGTCTGCGTATGAGAAGGAGGGAGAAGTTCAAGGTTAGAAGGTGAAGGAACTACCATTTCCAGACAGGATATTCATACACATAGTCACATTCATTTCTCTGACGCAACTTTGAATTCTTTTTACAGGGTAGACAAAGAAAGGAGGGTGTAGATTTTGACCATGTGTTCTAGTCTTCCTGCAGAAATAAAGCCTAGTTACGGGAGGAATCTCTTCGTAATGAATTTTCTGTATCTCAGCCCAGTTTCAGGCTGAAGATGGAGAAATGGTGTTTTGAATGAGAACTTTGGTATGGAAGAAAAAACTACAGAGTGAAATGTATATGGGAAATACTTTGAGAAGATCAAGAAATAATAAAGGAATTCACCTAGATTAGATGCCAGTGATAGTATTTAAGACAAAAGTTGGCTAACTAGAAGCAGGAAAAATGCACAGAAAAAAGTAACACAATAGAGAGGGAATGGCTTATTATAGTGGAAGATAAGTAAGAGGAGTAATTGAAAAAAGTTCGAGAATTACCGGTATGTTAATAGCTGTGAAACATTTCTGCCACAACCATCATCCGCATGCGAATGAGGACGATGAAAAGTCGACACACCAAATTTTACCAGTGCCAATAGTATTAAAAGTAAGGCGAAATCTGATGGGATGCAAAGTCGCCGGCATGAGTAATTCAGGTACAGTAATTAATGGACAGCATAAGAACTGCCTTGGACGAACTCAAGTATTTAGCCTTGATAATTTTGTTACATGGGAAACACGGCGGCGTAGCTGGTACGTTGTTCGTCTTTCGTTTTGCGTTGCTGTAGGACTGGCTGGGTTTGAAACATATTCCTGGCGAAAATTTAAACTGAGTGCCGGGAATATGTCGTCTCATAAGCTAGCACATATTCACACCTTGTCCGTTCATGCTAGTGACGTTTACAGTACTTACTTAAACACAAACGTAACCTCTACAATAATTCCACTGTCTGTGGCACTGCCCTACAGACATCCCAGCCCGATTTATACCTGTCCAGCATGGAGAAGGGTTAGTTCTGACTGTCGCTTCGAGGAAGAACTTTGATCCTGCAAATCGATCGCATTATTATAGACAATTTACGTAGTTGTTTCTGGAAAATCAGTTGTTTTGACCCTTTTCTGATCTATTTAGTTTTTTTTCTGGTTAATTTTAATGTTTGTTTCCTTTTTCGAAAGAGATGTGTTGGTCCTTTCCTGTCGTATTTACTAATAGTGTTGAGTTCAAAAGTACATGATACAAAGGCTTCTTACATTCAGCCTTTGTAGAGACTGAGAGAATGCCTAAGCATGTAGTCTGACCACTGTTTATGGATGTGTTTCAGGCCGTGCAACATGTATGACTTATAAAGACTCATAACTGATGCCACGTCCTTCACTGTGTACCATCCACTGTACCACGGACTCATATATTTAGGTGTAAAGTTAGGGATAAAAGTTGGCATACAGTTGCTGAGCGTATTCTGCACACCTAGGGCATATCCATTACTTTCCTCCTTGGCATATCCTGTCAGGGAGAATTATCATTTGGGAGACACTTACCAAGCCTCCCACAACTTAGGAATATTGGTCAGAAAATGAAAATGACCAGCAGAAGAGGTTAAATATTAAGGGAACTTTTTTCTCCAACAGTACCACGGACTTTGATGCATTCAGTAGTGCATAGGGCGAGTTACTGGTGTAATGTAGTTAGTGTAGTACAGTGTAGTGCATGGCTATGGTGTGGTGTAGTGTAGGGTGGTAAGAAGTGTCCAGCTCGTGTTTACCAGTGAGCCGCACCCGTAGAGCGTCCATCGCCCCAGGGTGAGGAAATGCTTCAACCTCCCCCACCACACAAGCCATTTTTTTACACAGAATTTCCACTCGGTTCGCCTCATCAGCCGCTCCTAATGAATATCTTTACATAGTCTCTCGCTGATCATTGTAATCGTCGTTGTCATCGTCACCATCATTGTCATCATTATCCTCATTCCCTTTATCATCGTCGTCGTCTTCGTGTTTATCGTCATATTGTTGGTGTTATAACTTCTGGTTTATATGATGTTGGTTTTTATTTTACCCCTGCAAGAATGACAGAAAAAGAAAAGTCGATAAGAAGGAGGAGGAAAAGAAGTATGATGGTGTGGGTGTCATAATTCAGGTTTTGTGACTCATATTTTACTTTGATAACAACGTGTGAAAAAGAAAAAGAAGATGGGAAATGAGGCAGCTGTGGAGGTGTGGGTATTAAATTTCTGGCGGTATAGAGAATGGAAAAAAGAAAAGAAAAAAAGGAATAACGGTAATAATATTATCTATAGAATTCACAGAGAGATCGGGTCTTATTCATAGTCATTTTCGGGTTGAGAGAATGCGGTATAAAAGGCGAAATAGTACTGATGCTGTTACTGGAATGAAAGGAAAGGGGAAAAAAATGAGTGAGAAGAGAGGCAGGACAGTTTTGAAGAGAGTGTGGTTATCGGCTTTTATTTTATACTGTCGTCTAAGGGTAGCAAGAATTAAAAAAGGGAAGTATCATCGAACTGAAAGGGTTAATGGAGTACAAGGAGAGAATGAGAGGGAAGGAGGTGTGGAGATGGTGTGGGTGGTATAGCTCCTTTTTCTGGATCTTGTTCTTACTCCAGCAAGAATGTGAGAAAAAAAAAAAGTAGAATAAGAAAAGAGGAGAGGAAGAGAGTGAGATGGAAGATGTGGCAGTTATAAAGGTGGTGTTGGCTATTTTTTTTTTTTTTTTTACTTTTTTTGAGAAAATAAAAGGAAGAGGAGGAAGAGAGAATGAGAGGAAAGAGAGAGAGAGAGAGAGAGAGAGACCGTTATGTGTATCTTCTTGCAAGCATAATTTTGTTCCGTTTTGCCATCGTCATGGTGGTGGTCAGGTTCGCATTCGTGATGGTACTTTTTTTCTGTTTTTGTTAACATCTCTCCTTCTTTCGCTCTCACTATTTTTTTCCCTTTTTCACTTTGCTTCGTCTCTTCCAAAGCCCATTTTCTCTCACGTTCTTTCTTTTCTGTTTCCTTCCTTTTATTTTTTGTTTTCCTCTTCCATATCTCATCTTTTCTCACTTTCACTCACTTATTTTATTTGCCTTCTCTCTTCCTTGTCTTATCTGTTCTGAGTTTCACTGTTTTTTTTTTTTTTCGTCTCTCTTCCATATTTCATCTTTTCTCACATTCACTCACCTTTTCCTTGCCTTATTTCTTCCGCATCTCATTTTTTCTCATCTTCACTTTTTTTTTTTTTTTACCCGCCTTGTTTTCCAAAGCTCATCATCGCTCACTTTCATTTTTCTTGTCCAAGCTCTTCCATCTCTCGTTATCGTTCAGTCTCGTTTTTTTGTTTTTTGTTTTTAATACTTTTCTCCACATCTCTCACTCNTTTTTTTCTTTTCCCCCCCCCCCTCCCCCCCCCCCCCCCCCCTCTCTCTCTCTCTCTCTCTCTCTCTCTCTCGTTCTTGCAGTCTCTTATTCATGCCATTTCCACATCTGTAGCTTTCACTCAGTATTTTTTTTCCTCTTGTCTCTCCCATATCTCGTTTCTCTCACACCTCCTCTTGCCTCTTGCCTTTCATATGTCTCTTTTATTCAGCCTTTTTCTGCTTTCTTCGCCCCTTTCATGTCACACTTTCTGTCACTCACACACAGTCCTTCGTTCCTGCTTTTACTCTTTTATATCTCTCACATCTACATTTTCCTTCTTGTCTCGTCTCTTCAGTTGCCCACCATCGTTTATTTTCTCGATTTTTTTTCTTTTTTCCACTTGCGTCGTCTCCGGCTTCCTTCCGCTTTACTCTTATATGCTATTATTCACACTTCTCTAGTGGATTTATAATGCTTTTTAACACCTCTCCCTTCCTTACTTAATCTCTGTAATGTAAAGTTTGTGTGTGTCTGTGTGTGTGTGTGTCTGTGTGTGTGTGTGTGTGTGTGTGTGTGCCGTCTGGATACCATTTCAAAAGCTAATGAAGTATTGCCAAACTGATAAACAATAATTAAGTGGGTTGGAATCTTGGTTCAGTAGTTTGAGTCCACAAGCATGTAGAGGAATTATTAACTTCGACTGTTCCTTACCCATGTTAGCGTAAATTTTCTTCTTGTTGGCGAAAATAATTTAGTTTCATCACTCCATAAATATGCTTAAATGAACTGGTAAGGAGGACGTGCGTTGGAATATCTTAATCTGAAGGTAATACTGCCGTAGGTGACCATTAAAATCTATGTGCAGCTTCCTGACGTTCGAAATTCGTTCCGAGACACCTTGTATGGTTGAGATAAGCGAAATGGTACAGTTGCAGGCAAAAATTCGCCGCCAATCACCTCCCAGCCTTGACCTTACCCTCCATAATGCTCATTCCTTCCCAGACGTCAGAGAGTATACTTTCTTCTCACAGATAGATATATAGATAGATAGATATATTGGGGGTAAGCTTCATGTGGCTAACACGTAATGATAGTTCATGTAACACCTATTGTTGCCACAGCCGGTAGAGAAGTGACGGCGACTTTTGCCCATGACTGAACCATTGTATGAAGAAGAGTTGGCATATATGTGGTAAATGGGAGAGTTAAAGATTTATGATGGGTAGTTACAAGCGAGTAAATGAATGAAACTTGGGAACAGTGTGCAAAGTGTACAAAGGCCATCTGTCTGTCAGTCTGTTTATTTGTCTGCCTATGTGGATGTCTGTCTTGTCTGTCTAACTATCTGTTGCCAGACGCTTGATTCCCGTAATGGGTGGCCACAAACAAATCGCCTCTACATTGCTGTGTCCTCTACCCTTTGGGTTCCTTCCCTCCATTTCAGCTCACGCACCCGTCTTTCCTATATCTCTCCACTCCGTCCCTCCATCTCATCTTTGGTCTCTCCGCCTTTCTCTCCCGCACCATCTCACTCATACATTCTTCCACTCAGTCTCTCATTCTTCACCCTCCTTACATGGTGTTTAGTAATGTACGTATGACGGGCGCAGGATGACTCACAAGTTTGACCCTAAAGGCATAAACGTTTGTGTTGCTGGTGCCGGGAGTTTTCAGTTTATTGGTTTTATGTATTTATTTATTTATTTATGTTTTTCTGAGTTTGTGCTGGAGTGGGACGCCTTGAATAGCGGGACAGAAGTAGCCGGGGGGGGGAGGGGGAGTCGCTGCTCAGATGTACAAAAATCCCTCATATCCTTCCGTATCCTCTAAAAAGAAGATGGTGGGCTGCCGGAGAAAGTCCACTGGGTTCACGTTACAGATGAACCTGAGGCTACAGCTACCACTCCTTCTTCAATTAACCCTTTCACTGCGCTGACGTCTTTGAATTATTGTCCTTGTTTTCTTTTTACTATTTTAAATGATGCAGGAAACCCTTTTCTTTTTTACTGGAAGAGGGTAATGAAAATTGAATCTAATCCCTCTATTCCGTAAGGTCTCTCTTAAGCAGAAAAAAGTCCTCCGGAAATAACATGAATAAAGTATGTTAACGTCCTTAGGATGCAGGGGTTAGAAATTAGAATATTATAAAGGTGCTGTAGGGTAATTAAAAGCTGTAATAAAGAAGTCAGATATAATTAAATATACCACCTTCATTATGCAGGGGAGAGAGAGAGAGAGAGAGAGAGAGAGAATGTGAACAAATGAAGGAGGGAAGAGAGGAAGAACAGAAGGGTAATCATAGAAAGGGAAGAGGGATCAGATGATGAGAGAGCCAAAGGAGCGAGAGGGAGTAGGCGGAAAGGGAGTGAAAGGAACCGAGTGAAGGGAGAGGGGAGGAGGGAGAGAAAGCGAGGGAGGGGAGGGAAAATGGGAAAGAGGCGGGGAGGGTAGGAA
>JAGKTI010020279.1:0-16433 GCA_018397915.1 Birgus latro | reverse complement strand
GGGGGGGGGGGAGAGAGAGAGAGAGAGAGAGAAGGGGGGGGAGTGAGGCAAACTACACACATCTAAACCAATACGCTGTGACCATATTTGCGTATTCAGTCTGCTACGCGCTGTCGTGATCTTTTTATTATAATAATTGTCAGTTTCACAGTAGATGCCCTTGTCTTCAGTATGCCTTATACCCTTATCTTAACTGTTTATTTGTCTTAATTTCTGGGCTATGTACAATACTATTATTTATGTGGGGAGGAGGGGGAGTCGAAGGAATACGGATAGCTATAGTAGTTTTGGCCCCTGGTTCATCTGAAAAGTGAACCCGGTGGACTGCAGGTTGGAGCTGTGGATTGGGAAATAATGTTTTTTATCGACGAACCCCCCCCACCAATCCATTTTTTTTAAGGTCCATATCGACAGCCATATCAAATATTATATAAGGGGAAAAAAGAGGGGGGCGCACCACAGGCCTCTCAACCTTCTTTTGGAGGAGACTAAAGTGACGTAGGATGACATTTATGAAGACTGTAAGCTGGTTTTTCCAATAAACTTGTCTCCATAAAAGTTAACTATGATGGTTTAAAAACACCGTCCAGGTGTATTTTTCAGCACACAAACACAAACACACACACACATACACACACACACACACACACACCAGTGTATTCTTAGATTTTCTTGGCGGTTTTGTTCAACTTAAGAATTAACCTCGTGCTGAAGGGGTCCATGAAGATGTTGTCTAACCCATAAAGCTTGAAAATTCGTCAAAACAGGATAAAATCGTCCAGAAGCAGCGAGAATAAACTAAACAACACGTCATTGGTTTCATAGTTACTTCAGGCTCATCTAAGTACCTTCAGTTTCTCTCTCTCTCTCTCTCTCTCTCTCTCTCTCTCTCTCTCTCTCTCTCTCTCTCTCATATCACATCGTGGGGAAAAAAAAATTGTTTTGAAGGTTAAGACTCGTTTATCATTCACCCTCCTTTTCCCTCTCCTTCCTCCTTCCCTTCCTTCTTCATTTTCCTCCCCTCCCCTCCCCCCTTTGCATCACCTTCCCCTCATTTTGTCTCCATCCCCTTCCATTCCCTTCCTTTTCTTTCCCTCCTTGCTCTCCTCGTCTTCATTCTCCACCCCAACTCGCCTTCCCTCTTCCTTTCCTCCGCCCCCCTCCCCACCAATCATCTTCCTTCCCTCCCCTTCCCCCCTCCCCACCCATCTTCTTACTTCCCTTCCCCTTCCCACCCTTCTTCTGCCTTCTCTCTCCTACCCTACCCATCTTCCTTCTCTTCCTTATCCCACTCTTCTTCTTTCCCCCCCTCCCCCGCCATTCTTCTTCCATCTCTCCCTCATACTTCCTCTTCCTTTGCTCCCTTCATTCTTCTTCCTTACAATGACCTCTTCTTCTTTCCTCTTCATTCATCCACCCTTTCTTCATTTTCCTTCCTTCCCCACCTAGTAGGCTGCTGTAATGATAGTAATATTCTCAGGTCCCCATGAATCACTGAACTGAATAAAATGGTTTGGTGGCGGCAGGAAGAGAATAGTGGTAGGTGGTGGCGACCATCATCCACTCACTTGATGTTGTGCTGCCTACTTCTTCCTTAGCCTTTATCATTCTTTTTCTGTGCTTGCCCTCCTCTCTTCCTATTTCTCCCATCTTTCCTGTCACTTCTTAATGCTTTTCTTTCCTTTACAGGTGGCTGTACATTGAGTGACAAGCCAAATGGTTTCCTGTAAGCCAAGAAACCATTTACAACGCTGGGTGGTAACCATATTACCAAACCATATGTGTTCCCTACGTGTCAACAAATGGGTTGGTGGAGGGTTAGTGCCTTCCCTGTAAAACAAATAACTCAAAGTCACATGGCCACCCTTCAGCTTGTATTCTGGTTCACGTTCAGATAAGCTTTGCATTTTAACAATAACTAGTACTGTACTGTACTGTACTGGTGGTAGGTGGTGGTGACCATCATCTGCTCATTTGATGCAGTGGCTCCTACTTCTTGCTTCACCATTCTTTTTCTGTATCTGCCCTCCTTTCTTTCCATTTCTCCCACTCTTTCTGTCACTTTTTATTACTTTCCTTGCCACTTCAGGTGGCTCTGCCTGATGGTATCCTGTGACCCAGAAACCATTTACAATACTGGGTGGTGACCATATAACCAAATACTGGGATTATGTGGAGCCAACTATGGTGCCCATGTAAGCTGGGTGGATAGATGCAAATGCATTATCCACCCACTCTTAGGAGACAAACCACATTCTTCTCTGCTCTTTACTATGCTGAGGCACTGTCCAGTGCAGAGGAACATGGATCACTGCACAGGACAGCCCAGCATGTGCAGTTGGTTAACTGCTGTCGATGGCTCTGCTTGGCCAAACAGATCAGGGTTATTTAGCACCAACAACTGGTACTACAGTACCAGTTTTCATTAAGTAAATACAAATTATTTAGCAAAGCACATTATTTCTTTTTTCAGGACCCATGAAGCTTGAGGGGAAATGAAAGATGCAACCTGTCTGCCATTTTCTGAAGATTATTTGTTAATGATGGAGTGGGTGAAAGATGATCCAGGTTTATAAAACGAAGAGGCTTCAGTTATCATCATAAAGGCTTTGTTGATACTGTACTCTGAAAATTAAGAAATACAACAATGTCTCCATGCACTTACATCACTCTGAATTATTATCCACTAAATGCAGTATGCTGCTCTTTCCTTCTTCAGTCCTTCAGAGTTTTCATTTTTATGCAAAAGGTATGATGAGTATAATTGGTTGCATAATAACTTTTCCATAAAAATTGTAAAACTGCTGCTACAGCTAACATGTTATTACAGATTTGGCTCACTCATAGTATTTGTCATGTACTGTGGCAAGCATTATTCCTTGTGCTCTGGATTAGCTTTGCTGCTGAAAAATGTCATGCAAATATAAAAACTTTGCATAAAGCCCATGATAGTGATACAAAGCCTTTTGAAGCTGCAGATACTAGAATATCAAGGAATACCTCAGTAGGTATGTGGTCATAACCTTTCACCGTGAGCTTAACACCTTAATCACTTTGCCACCAGCTTATCTTCCCAGTGCATAGTGATGCATTGGCTTTTGATGTCCTGCATATGTTCTTGTATGCTCCTATTGCCTAGAAATGATGTACAGGGTATGTCATAGTGGCAAAGGGGTTAAGCATGAGCTTAAGTTTGATCTTTTTAAAATCCTTTCTTCATTACAAATGTCATTGATTTAGTTGGATTTAGAATAATTTTACTTAACATTCTTGGGTTCCATAATCTCCTAATGATCAGTTCAGCTTGTGATGAATGAGATAATGTCACTAGCAAGTGATATTGTTCATCATAATGTCCATGGTAATATCCATGGTTGAATACAATAAAACTCTTTTGGAATAGTTACCACAATTTTACTGTGTCTTTACCACATTATCATTGTAGGCTATAGCAGAGTTACAGTATCATTGTATATTACAGTTTATTTTCCACAGGTAGTTGTCCTTCATATGATCGAAGCTGTTTGAGATACATGGTAAGATTCGGTTGAAGGTGTTATTTTGTAGTCTTCTTAGACTGAATGATTTTAGTGAACTATATTGTATTAAATGTGACATGCTTTTGTCACTGCCAATATGAATTTTCTGTACAGAAATACTTTGCTGTGTATAAGTTGTAATTCAGTTTTTGTACAGAGAAAGTATGTAAAGAAGGAAGAGTGCCTACAAATGAAGGATCATGTCATCCTGATAACCCGCACAAGAAGGAAGTGCCTAACTGAGTGCCCTTCTGCCTACTCCAGCTACGAAAGATATTGTCGTCCACACTGTAAGTTCTTGACAAAATTACAATAGTTTGCAATACAGTAGTAGTGGTTGCAGCCCCATTCTCTGTAGGATGTGAACCCAGTGGACTGCCAGTCGAAGTTGCCCTTCTTCCACAGGCCACCATACCTTCTTTCAAGGGGTTGAAGGGGATAGAGGGGATGTTTTAATGACAGGGCAGCTCTACTGCATGGTCATATTGGTGCCATAACACCATGTTTAAGACATCACCTGCAGTACAATATATACAGTACAGGACAGTGTGCATCACATTAAGGTATTTGCAGTGAGCCTGGTAGTGGAGAAAGCCTGTGAAAAGGACTTGTGCTTATGGCGTTCTTGGATCTTAAAAATGCTCATTTTAAAAAAGTCAACATAAAGCAAGAAATTACTGTATCTTAATTAATTTTTGTATAATCCACAGTCTGTGACAACAAGCGTGTGGCTAATGTAGTGAGTAATCTGGAGATTCTGAGAGGGTGCCGGGTCATTGAAGGTAGCTTGGAGATTGTCCTTATGAAAGCCGTAAGTACTCGTTTTGTGTATATGTGTTTTAGCAGAATGTTCAGTTTAAGTACTGATTAACTCCTTCAGTCTGACAGTATATTTTATATTTTCTTCTTACTATTCTTAGATGATTATATTTACTTTAGGATAGACTTCTGAAACTGGAGGGGTTGGATTTAGCAGCTTCACTATAGGAGATGGCATTGGAAAGGGGCCTATACATTGTGGTGGCCTGATTAGAATAAAGAGTATGTCATAGACTGGAGGGGAATCTGACTGGATCAAACCCCACAGTGAAGTGGTAGGAAAGATGCTGAATTGTTGCAATATCAGAAGATAACAGTACCTGTAGTTTCAGCAACCCTGTCAGTTTGATGACATTTTCTTTGATTTGTTCTTGTTGTTACCAGACAGTTTTATTCAGCAAGGGAGAACACTTGATTGCCAAAAGTGCCCTCCAAGCTGAAAAAAAAAAAAAATGCCTGGAGATAGTAAGATGGAAGTAGAATATACTGTATCCCAGTGGTTTGAAGATATTAGCTCTCTCATGGTCCCATCTTTTATAATTTATTGCAGGTAATGCCAAACAATTTTATTCAGCTGAGAATGAATCATAAAAGCCTGAGAGTGTTAATACAGTTGCTATAAACTCTCCCATTGTCAGAACAACTCTAGTACTGTAGAGTACATAGTGCAGTATGTGCTGTGCATAAACTCCTGCTTATTAAGTATTGAATGTTGGAACATTTACTGTATCATATTATTTAAGGTAGCTTGTAAAATGTTTATTTAAATTGCAGGGTAATGACAGTAATGCAGAGAACTGGGCTAAGTGGAGTTTTCCTGAGCTAAGGGAAATAACTGATTTCCTCTTGATCTATGATGTCAGTGGGCTGAACTCTCTTGGTCACCTCTTTCCTAACTTGGCTGTCATCAGAGGGAAGACTCTGCATCAGAATTATGCTCTTGTCATATATGGTGCAAAGGATTTAACAGTAAGTTTTACAGTATATAGAGGGACTGTACTGTATACTTTACTCTATCTTTCGCTGGGAATCAGGTGCAGGATGTTGATGATGTGGATGTGATCCAGTGAGCACAAAATGTCTTTTGGTGAAGCTTTTGTTGTTTGCTGTTTGCTGGCCTGAAGTTTCAGTTCCTCATATAGCCCTCCCTTCTTCATGTTCTCTCTCTATTCTCCAAAGGCAGTATGAGAGTAATAGAAGTTTTTGTGCTTGATTGATGTTTTGTTTAGCAGTGATGTGATTTTTGTGTCTACTGAGGCAATTAGGTAATGGAGTGTCCAGTGTAGGCGCAATATGGGATATACTACTTAACTGTTCAAGTGCTAAACCTTTGAGTGAGGAAATTGAGGTCTGTCTTTATAACTTTCCATTTTATTAATCTTCCCTAGTGTGTGCAAAAACTTGTGTCTCCATGAATTTTACTTACAGGAAATAGATCTCTACAGCCTGACTTCCATCCCACGTGGTAGTGTAAGAATTCAAAATAACATCAACTTATGTTATGTCAGCACTGTTGACTGGTCCTTGATTGTTCGTGATGCCAGTGACAATGTGCTCAAGGTATGTGTAAATATATAAATTTCCTGTTACTGTAAAGTTTTATTCAAAGTACTGTAGCACATAACTTAGAGTGAGTATTTGTGAATATGATATTGTTTTCATACCACAGAATTGTAGTTACTGTGTATCTGTCCATAGTCAGACACTTTAATCCCACAGAGGGGCACCAAAAGTAGATTGCCTTCATGTCATTCTGTCCTCCATAGTCCAACTCATACACCTGTCACTCTTATATGATACCTCTCCATTACTTCCCTCCATCTCAGTCTTTGTCTCCCTCCTTCCCCTTCCTCCCTTTCCCTTGTCCACATCCATTCTCCTAGCCAATTTTTCATTCTCCATTCTCACCACATAGCCAACCTGGGTGATTTTTTTTCCATCCATTCACCCATCACCCTAACTCCTTTAACACTAAAATATGGGGTGGAATGATTCCAGAAATAGGAAACGGAAACTGTATAGTGTGTTGCCTTATAATTCTGATTACCTTTAACACTGTAGGCACTTGGTTAGGCTCTTAGAGTTAACACAATATGGTTATATCCACCACAGTGTAAGACACTGTTCCAAACATGACCAAATGTGTCATTATCTGTTACAGCTCAGGGTGCAGGACTGCTCAGAGTCTCATTGATGTGGGGTGATATTGTGGTGTTTTGTGGCTGACAGTGTGAGGTGATGGTATGGAGTGATAGGCTAGCTGATGGTGATGGTGTGATGTAATGGTGTGGTGTGATATTGCGTGTAGTTTGGGTGATGGTGTGAGGTGTTGGAATGGAGTGATGAGCTAGGCAATGGTATTGTCTGTGTGATGGTGTGGGGTGATATTGTCGTATGGTTTGGGTGGTGGTATGGAGTGTTGGGCTAGCTTGTGATGTAGTTTCATTGATGGTGTGAACCAGTAGTGTGGGGTGATGGTCTAGGTGATGGCATGGTCTGGCTGATGTTCTGGTGTGATGGTCTAGGAACCGATGTGGTCTGGGTGATGGCCTTGTATGATGGTGTGGTCTTGGCGATGGTGTGGGGTGATGATCTAGGTGATGGCTTGGCCTTATTGATAATTTGTGAGTGATGGTGTGGTCTGGGTGATATTTTGGGAGTGATGGTGTAGTCTGGGTGATAATTTGGGGATGATGGCATGGTCTGGGTGATAATTTCCGGGTGATGGTGTGGTCTGGATGATAATTTGGAGGTGTTGGTGTGGCATGGGTGATACTCTGGGGATGATGGTATGGTCTAGGTGGTGATGGTGTGGTCTAGTTGATAAATTGGGGGTGATGGCATGGTCTTGTTGATAATTTGGGGGTGATAGTGTGGTCTGGGTGATAATTTGAGGGTGATGGTGTGGTCTGGGTAACCATATGCCATTTTCCCCCTTGGTGCTGTATACATTCCATAAGGCTGTTCCAGATGTTGACCAGTTAAATGCATTGTGGGTGAGATGACTGTAAGCTGGGGAACTGTCAAACAGTGCCCAGTGAAATGGACCACTCATTCACATAGTTATCATTCAAGCCCTTGAAATTCTGGGCTCTGCCTTACATATCAAACAGTATAGTTTAAATTTCCCTTTATAATGCCTGCAGAATAGAGCTATTCTGTCAACTGCCATTTTCAAAACCTACACACAGCAACCAAGTACAGTACATCATAACCAAATGAGTGAATATTAAAGTGGATATCTTTATGAAACAAAAGTATTGCTGTCAGTAAGTCATCATTGTGAAAATCTGTTGACTGGATAAATTGGTTAGGATCTTGATGAATATGACTCCAAGTATATAATTATTACTTCTTATCTTTGTTTGATGCCAGAATAACAAAGAAGCTTTGTGTAATGGCTGTTGCCCCTCCTTTCGGCCTCCTGTTCACTCACACGGTAGAATCATCAGAGGCAGTTGGTCTAAAGAACACTATCAGTATGGTAAGTCATTGATTGTAAGTTGCTTTTAATTTGAATAGAACAATAAATCCTTATTGCATGTTGCCATATTTACATTCCTTTTTGTTATTAAGCCATCATCATTATCATCATCATCATCGTCATCATCATCATTGTCATCATCGTCGTCGTCGTCGTTGTCGTCGTCATCGTCATCATCATTGTCATCATCATCAACATCAGTCGTCATCAATAGTCATTAATCAGTCATCATTATCATCATCATCAGGAGGAGGAGAAGGAGGAAGATGAAGAGGAAGAGGAAGGTGATGAAGGTGAAGAAAGACAAAGACAAAGGAAGATGATGAAGAATGATGAAGCTGAAAAAAGATGAAGATGAAGATGAAGAAAGATGAGGATGAAGAAAGATGAAGATGAAGATGAAGAAATATGATATGATATGATATGATATGATGTATATGATATGATATGATATGATGATGATGATGATGATGATAATGATACGATATGATAGGAGAGTGAGAAGTGTGAATGTTGAAGGTAGGGTTGCAAGTAGCAGATAAAAAATGACCTGGGATAAGATCACAGAGTGTGACCCCAGAGATAAAGGACTAAATAGGGAGGCTGCCAGAGATTGAGCAACGTGGACAGCTGCCATTAGGTGACAGAGGCCAATGCATGCAAGCATGTTGGAGCATGTATAATGAAACAGTTTGATAGGATAAGATATATAATATGTTATATGATATACTGTATTTAATATGATATGATGGTATATACTGTATATATATATATGTATATATGATATGTATGATATACATTATATGATATAATAGTTATGATGATGTTGATGATGGTGTCATTTTGCCAGAATGTGTTTCATGTAAGAATGATAGTGGATGTACAGCTGATGGGCAGTGCTGTGTTGAGCAGTGCCTTGGCGGTTGCTCTTGGGAGAATGGTACACTCATTTGCCATGCCTGCCGCCACTACATTGACAACAAAATTTGTATCAGCAAGTGCCTTAATACTGGTAGGCGGTATGTGGTAAGTATAGTAATATTTAGGTGCTGGAATATGTAGGATGGGGCAACCAGCATCCATTTGTTGTAGTTGTTGTTGTCACTGTTGAGTAACCCCAATCTGTTAGGCTGAGCTGACCCAACAACTGCAGGAAAGCAACTACTCTTGCCTTGCAGGGCTGTTCCTTGCAGTGAACTGATGTTCCTTTGCAATGAACAGCACCTTGCCTCAGCAAGGCACAGGGAAGAGTATAGAGGTTTGGCACCTGGGTGGATGCTGCACATGCATCTCCACCCAATTCGTCATGGCACCATAGTTGGCTCCACATCATCAGGTTATTTGATTATATGGTTACCCCCGGTGTTTTAATGGTTTCCTGAGTTACAGGAAACCATTAGGTTTGTCACTCAGTGCAGAACTACCTGAAGTGGAAGGAAGAGTAATATAGTGACAGGAAGGAGGAGAGAAATAGGAGAGGGGGCAGAAATACAGTAGAAAAAGAATTATAAAGGTGAAGGAAGAAATAGGCAGCACTACATTGAGTGGGTGGATGATGATTGCCATCATATTCTACCCCATTTGTTGTAGTGCTACCATTATGCAACTCAACACTGTGTGACTAGCCAAATGGTCTTGCAACCCAGGAAACCATTGAGTTTATTGAGTGGTATTCATAAAACCAAATGGATGTATGGTGATCCATTGAGTTAGGGGTGCTTCAGCCAAGCATCATACCATTTGGTTATGGTGATAAATGCTAGAGACAACACAAAATATGGAAATAAAGTACTAAAAGCATGTTTGAGATCTTTCAGAAATATATCAGTAAACTTTTGAATGTGATAGTTCATAAATTTATTTGTAACTGCTATAATAGTTACGCATATATTCATCTTTATAAGTATTTTAAGGTAACCTTAGTAGGCAGGTACTGGTACAAATTTGTTTCCATTTGAAGGTAGCAATTTGCTTTAATTTGAGGTATCATAATCATCATATTGCATGCTCCCGATAAAAGTACTCTGCTTTGGAGGCTTTTCAAACTGGAAGAGTCATATATAGCCTTCTTTAATCCCTTTACTATGATATTCCTTTTCAAGTCGGAAGAAAATCTTCAGGAATAGCAAGAATAAAGTTAACTAATGTGGTATTGTAGTTAAGGAGTGCATTATCTCCCATCAGTACAGAGGCTACAGGTGTGTGTCTGAGCTTGAGTGCCATGAGATGGGAAAGGGACTTGTTCTGTACAAGTCAGACAGCAAGAGCAAGAATGAGTGCTTAACTGAGTGCCCAGCTGGCTATGAAAAGAGTGATAAGGTTCAGGATGGGGAGGTGCCAGTTCCTTTTTGTCAGAAATGTAAAGGTTAGTTATTAGTTACCATTACTTTATTTACATATCAATTACTTTATCATTCAGAATGTTGTTATCTTCATTTGAAGTTGTATCACTTAAAGTTCTTTTACTGTGAAGGTGTGATGAAATAACACCCGTTCTTTTCTTAACATTGTTCGTGGTTTTTTATAAAGGTGTTTTTCAGTCAAGACACATGGGTGAGTGTTTTTGTGAGTTTTTTCTCATCCTCTTACCCCTTGGTAATAAAGCAAAAGCATCTCATTCAGTCTTGTTTCGCTTAAAATATCATTTCACCAGTGTACTTCCTAAGACTTAAGTGAGGACTGACTGTAAGTTCATAGCAGAGTATGAAAATATTACTTCACATGGCTAATTTTATCTGTCTTTGGTTTACACTGACTTACTGATGTGTTGATTGTAGAGGATTTCTTTAATGCAGAAACCTTTTCTGTACCCTGTTTCAGTCAGATATCCACTGCATCAGTGTTCAGTACAGAGCAGATAATTCCAGCCCTGTCATTTTCTGCAAAGTTCCATTTTATAGTGGTTTTATTTGAGTGTTCCTTGAGCTGTTCCTTGAAAAGATCATTGACCTTGACTTCTCAACAGTGACCTTTCTTTTATGCTGTCCTGGCCCAGGCCAGAGGTTGCAGCATCATACTCAGGCCCATCGTATTAAGTTGGCTTTTATCCCCACGGTAGCTGAGTGGTTAGCATTGCTGACTGTGAAGCTGCCAGCCCCCGTCAGCGCCAGGGTTCGAATCCTGGTGCCGGCAGCTGGGGTCACTTGACTCAAGTGTCCATCCACCCTTTGTGGGTTGGTAGGTAAAATGAGTACCTAAGGTAACACCTAGGGGAGGTGACTGTGGTGACCCAGATGATGCAGTGACCTTGTGTCTCAGGTTGTTGGGTGATTGGCCCACCACAGGTTCAAGGCCTATGTAACAGAGATGAGCACCATGCTAAGCACCTCAGTGGCATATGCCCCACCTCTTATGTCAGTTAACCCATTGGTGACTTTGTTATACAGTATATACTCGTGTCACCTCATTATTATTCAGCCCAGCTTAAACCTCTTCAGCCTGAGGATGTCATTAGTCTGTCTATCTACTTATCTGTGTCTGTCTGTCTATCTGTCTATCTATCTACCTGTTTGTCTATCTGCCTATCAGTCTGTTGGTCCATCTGTTTATCAGTCAAAAGCCAGATACCTCAATCCTGTAAGGGGTGGCTGCAAACGAATTGCCTTCATATTGTCTGATCTTCTATCATTCAGCTGCCTTCTCTCCATTTCATATGCCACTCTTTCATATCTCTCGCCACACCATTCCTCCATCTTATTCTTGGTCTTCCCCTCCCCCTGTCCCTGTCCACCTGACTCACACTTTTATAGTCAGTCTGATTCTCCATTTCCACTTGGCCAAACAGCATGCAGTGTTTCTTCCGTGCTACCTCTGGACAGTTTTCTTAAGATATAGAATGACTGCTTGTAGAGACAAGTTTTTAAACATAATCTCTCAACCCTTTGCAGCTTTAACTTTTCCCTAGGCTGAATAAAATTGTCCGAAGATAGGAAGAATATGATACAAATGATGTCCTCGGACTGGATAGGTTACGATGTGCTTGACACTTTTTTAAACCATTCTTCTGCTTATCTCCTCAATGGCCGTAGATCCGGAATATTATGTGCGCCCCAGGCCGATGTAGGGGCCATCTTCTGAAGTTTTGAAAATTGATTTTTTTTCCTAGCCATACTGAAGAGGAAGTTCAGACGCACCTAACATTGCAAATCCCAGCTTCCTAGACCCATTCTGTGGCTTGCAGTGTAGCATGTAAGTTGCAGAAATTTCCACTGCAGTGGTGTACTACCGCGGCACATCACACTTATTTTTTTTTTCCCAAAAAACAATGTGAATGGTGCTGAAATGTTGTACATATATTAGATATGATGATATCGAATGATTTCAATACATAATATGTTAGGATTGGCTCAAAAAAAAATTATTGATTTTTTTTTCACATTTATGGTAGTTTCAAGTCATTTTGCACGTTAGCATTGTGAGTATGATTGCAAGAGGGGGTGAAAGGGTTGAATATTCAGTCCTAAGTGAGAAAACTGCCAGTCCCTTGAGGGTTGGCTCTCCGATGGGGTATGAAAGTGGAGGGTCGGGTGTATAAGCACCTGGTCAGCTCCGATTAGGGGTAGGTGAGTGGATGCATTTTTAGCCACTCCCACCTGCATGACTAAAATAGAATTATAATGCTGGTTCAGAAATATGAATGTCAAATTATTAGGAATAGAGAGTCTATCTATCTATCTATTGCCTGACGCCATAATCCCATAAGAGGTGGCCATTTGACATTGAGTTATTTGTTTTCCGGGGAGGGGTACTAACCCTCCACAAACCCACTTGTTGATATGTAGGGAGCACATATGGTTTGGTTATGTGGTTACCACCCAGCATTGTAAATGGTTTCTTGGCTTACAGGAAACCATTTGGCTTGTCACTCAATGTAAAGCCACCTGTAAAGGAAAGAAAAGCAATAAGAAGTGACAGGAAAGATGGGAGAAACAGGAAGGAAGGAAGGCAGGCAGAAAAATAATAATAAAGGGTAAGGAAGAAGTAGGCAGCACTACATCAAGTGAGTGGATGATGGTCGCCACCACCTACCACTAAGGAATAGAGAGACGAAGCAGAAATTAATACGTATAGAAATGGGAAAAAACTTATTTTTCCCCGTAAAAACATGTTTATGTTTCTCTATCATTTTTGTTATTTTTGCAATATATAGAATCGTAATGCTGGTTCAAAACTATGAATAAGTCAGATTATTAGGAATAGAGAGACAAAGCAGAAATAAATACAGTATGTATACAGACGGGGAAAAAACATATTTTTCCCGTAACAACACGTTTACATTTCTCTATCATTTTACTCTGTTATTTTTGCAATATATAAAATTGTAACGCAGGTTGAAAACTGTGAATGTCAAATTATTAGGAATAAAAAGACAAAGCAGAAATAAATACGTATACAGACGGGAAAAAACGTATTTTTTCTGTTATAACACGTTTACATTTTTCTATCATTTTACTTTGTTATTTTCGCAATATATGTTGCTGTCTGTGTATCGTAAGTGTAGGAAAGTATGATACTTTCTGCCTGGGTAAGGAAAAAGGGCAAAGCTGTATATCTCGGGGCTGGTGAGCGACCTATGGGGCTGGAGAGGGCGGCGCTGGGTGGGGGTAGAGGCAAGGAGAGAGGCGGAACTCGGACGTCCACCTGTTATGGAAGTGCGCGGTGTACTTATGTGTGGGGTGTATGGGAGTGTTGGGTAGGTTAGCCTAAAGACGTTCAGAACGTTCATTCACTTCCCAAAAATTTTTGACATTTTTTTATTGGCTGCGCTCAGATGATGTATGTAGCCATTTATTGGCTAAACATCATTCAACGCCAGTGGCCATGGAAGGGTTAAACATATCCTTTGCCATAATATTAGCATTTTATTAGCTAACTCTGCCCCAGTATTATCAAACTTTACTTCAGTTTATTCTAACTCTGCTTCATTATTGTCTAACCCTGCTGTAGCATTAGCTAATCATGCTCCATCTTATCACATTCCAGCTCAACATTATTTAAACCCACACTAACATAAATAAGTCCTATCAAGCCCCATCTTGGTATTATCTGATCAAGCCTAAACTAAATTTATTCAGGTTCCAACTCTACCCTAACTCAGTATGATCATCCATCTCCTCCAGTATTAGCTAATTATCCATGCATCTGTTACTGAGTCGAGTATTTCTCCATCAGGAGCATAGAGGCCAAGGGCTAGGCTACTTAAGACATTTGTGGTGAGTGTGACCCATAGCAGCATTTTGTGAGTAATAAATGCCAATGTCCACTCAAAATTAGACCCTCAAAAGTCACATTCAAGCTGCCTTAATTCACCAGACCACCAGGCATCTAAAACTTGTATGAGGGTAATGGGGCTAATGCACCATAGCAGAAAGGATCATGAATGCCCACCTTTGAGCTTCCTGCATGCATCAGAGAGCCATCCCAGAAAGGACTTAAGTTAAATCGAACACCAACCAAGTATGATGCAACCCTGCTCTAACATTATCTAATCATGCTTGTTCTTAATTGAATTTCAGTCTAACATGCCCATCCCTCTCCCAACAGTATGAAATTAAACCAACAGCTTTCACTCAGCACTGACTCCTGGCTTACCTGTTCCTAACATCACATAAATCCTTGATTCTGGGTGATGTTTTTAGTGATTTATTCTTGCTTCTACAGATGATATTATTCAAAGTAGGAAAGGTGTTTTGTAGAAGGGGTTCATTATTGCTGTAACTAACCCCTTCAGTTTGAAAATTCAACCCTAAGCAGCATAAAGCTGTTAGGAGATGGCAAGAATAAGATTTAAATAATAACCTGGTCTTAATAGATCAACTAAGGCCAGCATTGCTAACTCTGTACCTCCTCCTTGCTACCTCACAGGGCCCTGCCAGAAGACCTGCCAAAGCCACCTTGTCAATTCTGTGGCTAAAGCTCAGCAGCTCAAAGGCTGCACAAGAATTCATGGTTCACTTATAATCAGGTATGACTGTAGTGTGAAAAAATATTTAAATGTAGTTATAGAGATGCCTAGTCAGGAAATATTTAAATGTAGTTGCAGAGTTGCCTAATCAGGAAATATTTAATGTAGTTACAGAGATGCCTAATCAGGAAATATTTCAGTGTACAGTAGTTACAAAGATGCCTAATGAGGAAATATTTTAATGTAGTTATGGAGATGCCTAGTCAGGAAATATTTAATGTAGTTACAGGAAATATTTAATGTAGTTACAGGAAATATTTAGTGTAGTTACAGAGATGCCCAGTTTGGAAATGCAGTATTAAAATGTAGTTACAGAGATGCCTAATCAGGGGATACTTAAATGCAGTTACAGTAGCATAAGAAAAGTTCTGGGACTCCAAAATGTAATTTTGCCATACAGCTTATTTACCACAAGTTATCTTTGCTCATGAGTGTGCCTCAGTTGTTATATTCAGTGGTGAAGGATTCATGTGGTGGCACCAGTATAACCAAGGTTATAAAAATGCCACACAACGCCCTCCCTGTCCCGTAAAAGAGGATAAGGGATTGCAGGAAAGGGCAGCTTCAGCATGCAGTCGACCAAGTTAACAACCATAATAACCTAGGGCCACAGCAACAGTGGGTGCTATTTCTATAATATGGTGTACAGTGATTAGAATGATAATTGTCTTTACTGACCTGTAAGTCACTTATCAAATTAACTTCTGATGTAGTTGGATACCCTTTGCATAAGCTTGTTTCCATAATCTAGAAATTTCTGATCCAAGAAATTCTTGCTGTGGTCCCAGACTTTCTGTATTTTTGGCTATGAGCATAACTTTTATACAAGAGCCATAGACATGCTACATATATTTTTTTTAGTTTTAATAACAATTTATTCACTCCGTATTAATTAACCTTTTTTTTGGGGGGGGGTGGGGGGTGCAGCATATCTGGAGGAAATAATATTGCAACAGAACTAAACAGCAGCCTTGGAATGATTGAAGAAGTAACAGAGTACATTAGAGTCTTCAATTCCCATCCACTTCTCACTTTGGAATTTCTTAAAAATCTTAAGGTCATCCGTGGAAACAGATTGTATGATCGCAAGTAAGTGATGCTGTTTTGTATACGTGCAATGTGCATGTAATGATAATTTCTTTTTGATAGGTAACTTCAATGGATTTTTAAAAATTCTTTAACCCCTTCAGTCTAGTGATGTAGTTTATATTTTATTCTTGCTGCCTCAGGGTGATTTCATCCAGTTTGGGAGAATATCCCACTAGTAAGAGATAATGGAGGCCATACCTAACTTTTCCAGTTTTAAATTCTTACTCTAAGCTGATTGAAACTATCAGTCTGTAATTAGCAAGAATAAAGTGGGAAATACTGTACATCCTTGGACTGAAGGGATTAGAAGAGAGATTTTTTTTTTTCTTCTTGATTTGAAATGGAAGCACCAAAAATTGCTTTACAATGTATTGTTTAGTTTCATTTAGAGAAAAGGTTATCAGAATAGTCCTAAATAGTTTTTTTGCTTAGGTGTTTTCTTGCCTTGTCTGGACCCAACTTCACCCCATCCTTGAGTGGGAAAAGAGGCTGGGATGATGATGATGATGATGATGATGATGATGATGATGATGATGAT